>CATIWK010547705.1:0-10701 GCA_949634005.1 Mallotus japonicus
ACAATAAAATTAAGTTTTTAAATTTCAAATTAATAATAATGCCATAATATAATAAAATAAATAATTAACACTAGAATTTAATTTAATTTCACAAAATAATCATAATATCACAAATAAATAAAATAATTATTAACACTGCAAATCTCAGAAATTAATTTTATAATTTATAAAAATTTGGGTTATAACAAAAACTAAACAAATGAATTTGACAACAAACAATATATTAAAATTATGATGAACCTCCAATTAATAACAAATGAACTTTTACATTTTTTTTAAATGAAATTGCCATGGATAGGAATCAGAGGTGCACCTAGACATCCCAGCTAGGCTGGCACACCCTTAGCACCCACATCATGCACCTAAACCATAACCTTTATTGAATAGAAAATAAAATACAGAGCAGTTCAAGAGAATCGAAAATTCTCTCGTCCTATGGCATCATGAGCCATAAGAGCATTACAAGCAAGAGGATAAGAATCCCACCAGGAAACTATAGAAAGAGAAACAACCATGGAAGACAATTTATCTGCTACAGCATTACCTTCCCTAAAAACATGCGAAATATGAACCTGCATATTATCTAAATAATTCAAACACCTCTCCCAATCTTTCTGCACACACCAGGGAACTAGAGAGCCTTTGGATTGAAGAAGGCGGACAACATAAATAGAATAACACTCGATCCAAACTGGGTTGAGACGCAAATGCCAGGCCTTATCAATGGCGAAGTTAATAGCAAATAACTCTGCCTCATGAGCAAACTTAGAACCAAGTGGAACTGCAAAAGAAGAAATTGCCGAACCATTTGACAGTCGAAAAACACCACTTGCTCCAGCAGGACCTGGAGAACCCTTAGCAGCTCCATCTGTGTTTATCTACACCCAACCCAAAGGTGGAGGAACCTAAATGACAGAGTAGATACGCTGAATCGGCTTGGGAATGCCAGAAATTCCAAGACATCTTAAAGAAAGCAAATCCCTTTGAGAATTATCCATGAACCCAATCCTAAAGACATTTGCTTCCTTAATGCTAAGACACAACTTTTGAATAGCAGTATTAATAGGAAGAAAAATGTTATTAAATGTTGCAGAATTACGCACCCACCAAATAATACAAAAACAAGAAATTACACCCACAATCCATAAAGCACAAAGCTGAGATGAAAAAGGAACTTTCAAAGCATCTCGAAAAATACTCAGAAGATTATCGCTCAGGGGAAAATGAATAGCAAACAGATCCATTAAAGCTAACCATAACGCATCAGCATATGGGTAATTAATAAAAATATGGACGATAGAATCAGTTCCTTGATGACACAGACGACACCTAGAAACAAAAATCATTCCTTTCCACTGCAACACCTCATCAGTAGGCAAAACATTATATAACAGACGCCAAACTATAAAAGAAAGCGACGTTGGAAGGAAATGGCGCCATAATTCCTTACCCCAAGCGACCTCAGAACCAATAACACGGAAAAAATTTTACGCTGATTTGTAAGTGAAATCACCCGAGGGAGAATCAAGCCAAAGAGGTTTATCGACTTTACTGAAAACCACACTCTTGAGCTCCGAGGCTATAGCAGGAAAAGAATTAACAAAAGCATTCGGTAAATGCCATTGACCATTCCAGAAAATGTCAGAGATAGAAGTATGAAGATGATTCCAAACATCAGCAGGAATATTAAGTGTATCAGCAATAGACGAACCCAAGAAATTATCATTCCAGAAATTCAACTTAGAAGAATTCGAAGGAAACCACATTGAATAAGATCGTAATTCTGAATAAATATGCTTTATTGATGGCCATATAGAAGAATAAATGTAAGAGGACCTAGCCAACTTCGATTTAGTCAAGAACCGAGAACGAAGAAAAGAATAAATGAAATCTGTATTAGCATAAATTCGCTAAGAAATTTTACCCAATAGAGCTTTATTCAGAGAATGTAATCTCTTTAAGCCAACACCACCTTCATCCAGAGGCCTACAACATTGATCCCATTTAATAGTTACCAATTTCTTCTGGAAAATAGAACCAGTCCAAAGAAAATTACGGATAGCTTTCTCCAAATGTCTGAGGAGAGCAACAGGCCATTTGTAGATCATAAAAGAATTAAGAAAGGACCCATAAATCACTGAATTGATCAAAGCCAACCTGCCCACCATAGATAGAGTACTACCCTTCCAAGCCTCAAACTTCGAAAGAATACGATCTGCAATAGGCTTAAGCCAACATGATTTAGGAGCACCATAAAAAATGGGAACCTCTAAATAAATAAAACACATCAACCCACTTCTAACACCAAGGCAAGAACGGATATTCATAACCCGAGAAGAGGAGATAGAATCACCCATGAACAAATCTGATTTATCCCAGTTAACTCTTTGACCAGACAAGTCACCATAATAAGAGAAAACCTTGGAAAGCAATGTGACATTTGCCTTAGTAAGCTCTACAAAAAATGAGAACATCATCAGCGTATAACAAATGAGAAGGACAGGACATACTGGAACCACCATACATCGGAACCAATTCATTAGAAGCAAACAAAGAGGTCAATAGACGATTTAAATATTCCTCCGCCAAACAAAAAAGAAGTGGAGAGAGAGGGTCTCCTTGACGAACTCCTCTAGAATAACTGAAATACCCATTAGGAGAACCATTCAACAAAATCAAAAGCTTAGCAGAAGGAAGAATAGCTGAAATCCAGTCACAAAATTGATTCGAAAAGCCAAAAGAAACCAACACAGAATGAATAAAACTCCACTCCATAGAGTCAAAAGCTTTGTGAATGTCAACCTTTAGAGCCATGTTCCCTCCAAAACATTTATAATTAAGCATATTAAAACACTCAGAAGCTACCACTATACAATCCTCAATATGCCTCCCTTTAAGAAAACCAAATTAGGAGGGAGAAATAAGCTTAAGAGCAAGCAAAGAAACATGATTAGCAATAATCTTTATAATCACCTTAAAGAGAAACTTACTTAAAGAAATAGGCCGAAACTTGTCAATGGAATTAGCTCCAGTCACTTTAGGCAATAAAATCATGAAACTAGAATTGAAACCATTCATGATAGTACCCAAAATGAAGAAACTACGGACTGCAGAACAGAAATCATGCTCAATAACTTCCCAACAATTATGAAAGAAAATACCAGAAAAACCATCTGGACCTGGGGCACTGTAGGGGTCCATATCAAAAACAACTTGCTTAATGTCAGAAATTGATGGAATACGAATAAGCAACTCATTATCATCAGAAGAAACAAGCTTGGGAATAAACTCACTAATTCCCAAATAATCAATAGGAGCAGAATTAGAGGAAAAAAGAGACGAAAAATAATGGACCATATGATCATGAATTAAATTCTGATCCTGAACCAAATTCCCATCAATCAAAAGAGAACAAATACCTTCTTGAGCATGACGACGAGCCAAAAGACTATGATAGAATCTCGAGTTTCTGTCACCATCTTTGAGCCAACGAATTCTGCTTTTATCATGAAGTAGAGATTCCTGGCGAGCAAGCTGAAGAGAAAGAGCGACATTAACATTTAATTCTTGAGAGTGCAAAGAATCCGAAATACCTGAGGTGTTAATCTCTGCTTGAATGCATAATAAATCCTGTTTAGCTTGGGAAATCAAAGAATCAACATGAACAAAAACCTCTTTATTCCAAGTTCTCAGATAAATACGAAGAAGCTTTAATTTATGCATCATAACAAACATAGGGTGCCCCGTGATCTGAATAGACTTCCAAAAAGAAAAGACATCCTCCTTGAATTTCTCATGACTTACCCACATAGAAAGAAATCTAAAAGGTTTATAAGAAACTTGAGATTGCTTAAAATAAAGCAAAATAGGATTATGATCAGACTTGTAGCGCGCCAGAGCATGACACTCAATAGAGTTCCAAAGTTGAAAAGCTGAATTAGAACATAACACCCGATCCAATCTAATGTCAACTCTAGCATTCCCTCTTCTATTATTGGACCATGTGAAACGAGCACCTCTAGTATCAAGACAAGTCAAATAACATTAATTCATGGCAGCTAAAAACTCCTGACAAGAAGTAGCAGAAGGAGGATGACCAGTTTTTTTATAGGAGCCGAAATAAGCATTGAAATCACCTAAAAGAAACCAACTAAAAGAAATATTAGAACAAATTTTAATTAATTTAGACCATAACTGACGTCTGATAGTGGAATGAACACTGGCATACATAAAAGTCAAAAATTGCGTAGAAGAAGCCATATGGAAATGCATAGTTAATTGCTGCGAAATGCATAGTTAATTGCTGCGAAGATCTAGCGAAAATATCAATATTTTCCAGTGCCAACTTTATTAGAAACTAACAACCAAAGAGATGGAACATCAGTATCATTAGCAAATAAAAATGATAAATCCAAGGCACGCCAAAAACTGGAAGAAATACTATCAAACAAAACCATTGGTTCTGCAAGGCATAAAAAATTCGGATTATGAGAGCGACAAAAATTGAAAAGAGCACGTCAAGTATGAATATTACCCAACCCTCTACAGTTCCAATAAAGGACATTCATTGAGTTATGCGAGATGAAGCCCGAGTATTGGGTCGTTTACCAGTTAACACAACAGCTGGAGATTGTACTTTCTTTTTCTTTTTATGAGAATCCTCTTGCCAAGGTTGTTCATCTTCAAGATCACCCCATGATTTATTTCTAACCATTTCCAGCTCATTAAAAGCAGCAGCTTGTTCTAAAGTCATCTGGTCCTGAAGGGGTTCATCAACAGTGTGAACCTTGTCCAACTGATCAGTGACAAGGTTATAAGCTAAAGTAGGAGAAACATGCTCCTCTGAAATATCATTAGTCGAGTTTCGCTGGTCAGATGTGACAAAAAGAGCATCATCATCATAAGGAGTAATGTCATTATGAGGAGGAGCATCATTCTTCATTTTGCAACTGTCATTATTCTGAATCGGATGAGCCAAAGAGGTATCATTTAGTAATCTGTCAAAAGAATTTCTAGTTGGGACTGTTGCAACCTCACCTGATTTTGGCTGCCATTCCTGATGCATCACAGGCTTATTAGAACGAGTTTGATTTTTAGGAACTGACTTGTCTATATCAGAGACAGTCTTACTTAACCAACAACTTGAAGCTGCATGATCAATTACTTGACAAGAATTGCAAAATAGTGGAAGATTTTTGAAAACCACATCAATATCAAACAAGGTCCCATTACAGTCAATTACCAATATATGAGGAAGATTAATAGCAAGGTCAACATCAACCAAATTTCTCGCAAAATGCCCAAAGTCGCCTTCAATTGTCACTTTGTCAATACGAATAGGAGTTCCTAGCTGACGAGCAATATCATATAAAATCTGAGGATCCCACAACTCCCAAGGAAGACGAAATAACCGAATCCAAAGTTGAGTAGTAGTGGTCATTTCTTTGAAAGGAACAAAACCTGGCACCCACTTCTGAAGATGCAATACCCCAGGTTTAAGAAGGAACGATCCTCTACCCCAAACTAAATCTCTGTCAGGGGCAAAAGAAAGTAAGATATGATAAAAACCCCTCCCTAGCGAGATCAAACTAATGAACATTTATGCACAAACTAATGAATTTAAAGTTATAATGAATCTCTAAGAAGCTTAATATAGGCACCCCTTCAACACTTATGCTCGACCATAATGCCACTGAGCTATCACCTCTCCAACTAAAAGGCCAAAGTTACACAGAAAAAAAGTGTTAAAAAAAGCAAAAATGTAAAAAAAAAAAAAGAGAAAGGTGTGTTTTTACACGTGTGATGGACCCTTGGTCCATATTGCAATATGGACAAGGGTCCATGATATAATTTACGAGGATAAATATACAATTTCACCCATGAACTTTATTTAATTATTCTATGTCATCTCCCGGCTTTTATTTTGTTCAATTTCACCTCTTAACTTCTATTTTTCACCTATTTAACCCATCTTGCAAACCAGATAAACGCGTGTATTAAACTCGCACTGAGCTTGAATAGGTGAAAAATAGAAGTTAAGAGGTGAAATTGGTGAAAAATAGAAGTTATGTAGGCTAAATAGGTGAAAAATAGAAGTTAAGAGGTGAAATTGAACAAAATAAAAATCGAGAGGTAACATAAAATAATTGAGTAAAGTTCAGAGGTGAAATTGTATATTCTGCCTAATTTGCGATAATACCACCTTTTCAATCTTTCAAAATTTGCCACGTCTATTTAATGACATGGCAAAATTGATTTTCAACCTAAAGCAGTCTTTTTTTTTTTAATTTTATTTTCTTATTGTCTTTTTATTTTTTAATTTGTTATTTTAAGTTATTTTTATTTGTATAATTAATTATATTAAATTATAAAAATAATAATATACAATTTTACAAATTTTAAAATGTATTATTTTTGTTATACAAAAAAAATTAAAAAAAATAATTTTAATATAAATAAAAAATAAATAGAAAGAAATATTCTCTTGGCTAAAAAAAAAATAAGTAATATATTGTATTTGATAAACATTGATAATTATATGTGAAATTAAATAAAATATGACAAGATAATTATAAGTTAATTTTACATATTTGTAATTTTTAAAAATATTTTTATATATCAAATATTTTAATAATATGTGAGAAGTAATACGCTTATATTTTTATAAGAATATACGATTTATTTATTTTTTTCATTAGGATAATTATATGTATATTAAATTTTTTTGAACACATATCTGTATATTAAATTTGGTAAGAGTAAAGTTAATTTATCATTCAACCTTGTTTTTATTTAAATAGTTGTACTCTATTTAAAGTTTCTGTCAATAATTAGATGGATTAAAATAAAGATATAAAAATCTTGAATTTATTATTCATACTTTACGATATAATTGTATAGGATGAAGTCAATTCATATTAAACTCAAATTTGAATTGACTCTAAAATTAGAATGTCGTGAATTTTGTCAAAAAATTTGTGTTGATTGGGTTAAATAATTTTACACTAGATGATAACACGTTTTTAGTAACCTTTAAATCTTGCAAACAAGTAACCAACAAGAGTAGAGTGAGCGGTGGGGATGATCTCCATAAACACTTTGACGCTTAAGTTAGAGAAGGTCTAGGAGAGAAAGATTTTAGGCTAAAGATGATGTATTTTATGTATATGAGTGAGTAGTGTGTTTAGAATGCATGAGAATGAGAATAATGGGGAGTATATATAGGGGAAATCATCACCAAAACCTGTTATAATCCAGATTGCTTGTTCATGAGGGTCCTTGTCCAAGTAGGACTTAAGGATCCTTTTCCTATTGAAGTTGAGTGTCCTTTTACCTTTATTTATCCTTTGCTTGTTAGACAATGATCCTTATTAGAGTAGGATTATGAATATGGGGTATCAAAAGTCCCCTCGAAAGTCTATTTAGATATTTATGTCTGAGATTCTGATGAAACGTTAACAAGTTGATCTGCTGCTTGTTAGTTTAAGTAATGATCATCTCTGTTGGAGATGTTCGGAGACAATGGTGTATTTATCTGAATGAATGCTTAGTGTTGAGAAACATTCCGAGTTCTTGAATGAAGCTTGAATGATACTTGGTATTATGAAATAACCCGAGATGGCCAACTTCTGGTGCTGGGCTTTGAGGCTCGGTGTTATGAAACGACCCAAGATAGCCAGTTTCTGGTGTTAGGCTTTAAGGCTCGGTGCTATGAAACAACCCGAGATGGCAAGCTTTTGGTGCTGGACTTTGAGGCTTGGTGTTATAAAATGACCCGAGATGGTTAGCTTCTGGTGCTGGACTTTGAGGCTCGGTGTTATAAAATGACCCGAGATGGCCAGCTTCTGGTGCTGGGCTTTGAAGCTCGGTGTTATGAAATGACCTGAGATGGCTAGCTTCATGTGCTGGGCTTTTGAGGCTCGGTGTTGTGAAATGATCCGAGATGGCTAGCTTTTGGTGTTGGGCTTTGAGGCTCAGTGTTATGAAATGACCTAAGTTTTGAGGAGTCAGAGATTATTGTAGCAGAGATATTTTTGTCCTTTCGGATCCATGTCGCTTGGTGTGACTATTTTTGAATTTTGAAACTGCCATATCTGTACATGTGTCATAAGTGGAGACATTTGATATGCTGCATTTATAACTGCTCAGTTAGTAGGTCTGTGCTGGCTTTCTCCTTTCTCAGAATACCCATAAGTTGTTGTATGACAAACTTGAGTTTTGGAGGGGCATTTGGTGGTATTCTAAAACCTTCTTCCTGTTTAAATTTGGAGATTTCTTTTAGTTTTCCATTTTTCTCTACTTTTGCTATCCTTCGAGTTTCCTCTCTCTCTATTCTTGTTGTTCTGTATATCTTACTGGTATCTTGCCCTTCCATTTTCTTATTAAGGTCAGGTTCTAAATTTTCCCTTTCCTTTGCTCTTCTCTTTTGTTTATCATTCTTCAATGGCTCCTCGTGAAGAAGTAAATTCTTCTTTATTTAAATCTAAAATTACTCCTGCGTAACTTGCAAACTGTATGACTAGATTTAGCATTCTAAATGAATATCGACTACTTCTGGTGGATCCAAATTTTATGGCTTATCAAGCCTTAACTGATTTTAATAAAATGGTTGTGTATATAGATCAGTTAGAGGGGGGGTTTAAGGTTTCCAATTGACCCATTCATTAAAGCCTTTCTGAACCGCTATAATGTTGCCCTTGGATAACTTCACCCAAATCGTTACCGCCTCCTTACAACCTTCATCAAATTGATGCATAAAGAAGGCAGAAAGCCTAAATTGGATGTTTTTAGGTTTATATATAGTCTGACTAAGAAGAAAGGGGAGCTAGCCTTTTCTTTATCAGCTGTTCCTAATTGTAGCCTCTTTCAGAAATTGCCTGACACTAATAAAGCTTGGAGGCATAGGTTTTTTGTAATTCAGCATGAGTCTAACTTTGCGGATATTAGATGGATTTAGTCTAAGGAGTGCCATAAAGTTAAACGTTTGAGTAGCTTTTCTCAAAAATTCAATGACTTTATTACTCATCTTCAAGTGGTGAGTATAGTTGATAACCCTTTTATTGAGACTTTTTCCGGGAGATATTGTCAGAGGGTTTATCCAGGCATAGCTTTTTAGGAGATTGATGAAGGTAATATCGGTGAGCTTCAAGGTATACTTCTAACTTATTTTTCATTTTATATTTATAGATGGCTATGGTTGATGAGTTTCTTAACGAAATATAGCGTGAGCAAGTTGGTGAGACTCCATCAATTAATTCGACTCCACCTGCTGCTATCGAGACTGACGATGACTTGGTGATCTATCTTACCCAGCCTCTAGAGACTAGAACCTTAAAGTAAAACAGGCCAATAACTTTTAATGACTAATACAAGGAAGTAGATGCTGAGCAAGACATTCTAGCAAAGCACACTCAAATATCTGGATGCCCAGATATAAGGGCATGGATAGAAATTAAGGTTGGGAATCCCTCAATCTCAAAAAACTTTGTTCGAGATCAGTGTTATGAGTCCCTTCATCTAAAGAAGGATATGTTCAAATAGGGCTCGGTCGATTGCAATGAGCTTGTGGATATGCAGCATTAAATGCCCTTTTGACAGCATTACACATAGGGTGGACCCACATATCACTTGAGCTGGAGATTTTGTGCATAGAAAGGAGACTTTGGAGGTAAAATTCAAAGCTAAAAAGGTGTGCACAATGATGAGAAATAAGAATGTGTGTTTTTTCTTAAGCTTGGGATATTTTTGAAAAAGAAAAAGGGGGAGGCTAAAAGGGGAGGTTTTGACTAGTCTAGGAAAGAAAAAAGGGTTGGCTCTAGGAGAGAGGGGAGGACATCTGGAGAGCAAAAGGAAAAAAGAGGAAAAAAAGAAAAAGAAAACCAGAGAAGAGGAAAAGAGAGAAAATAGCTTAAAATTCCATTTTTGAAGAAGGAAGAAGGAATCCTTGCATTCAAGAAGCATTCAGATCAAAACTAACCTCTAAGGGCTTAGTTAGGAGCTTTCAAACGTGATCAAATTAATGAGAATTCCTATTTTTATGTTTTAAGCTTTTTGTTTCATTTAAATTCTCATTTCTTCGTTTTCATTGCTTGTGTTTGTGTTTATTGTCCATTTGAAGTTATATGTGAAGCATGGTTGCATGAAATATTGATTATTAGTTGCAAATTATAGTTTATTTACATTTACTTCAGATTTATTTAAGATTTAAGCGACTGTAAATTACTGTGCTCTGTCAAGAAGGCGACCAGCTCATTGATGAGGTGACGCCTCTTTGCAAAGAGGCGTCGCCTCTTCATTTTCTTTAAAATTGATGAATAGTGTCATTTGACACTATTAACCTTTTTTTTGTTCCGCAACTCAAAAATTTTTTCCGTTTTAACCATTTTGACCAGAATGATGAGAGAAAATCGCTCGTATATTCGGTTTTCTTTTACGAGGTCAAATGGTTGAAATATTGTGTATTAAAGTTAAGTTTTATTTTGTTAAAAAAACGTTACTGTTACCAAATTTGTAATTGTTTTAGCCAACGGTTGCCTGACACATGGCAATTTCACTGTTCACCAAGTCCGGCTCATTTCATTTGTTTTGTGATTTGTCTTCCAATAAACCGAACCGACTCAGCTCGATTCTGTTCATTTTGGTTCGGTTCGATTCAATTCGATTTGGTTCAGTTTGATTCATTTCGGTTCGATTCGATTCGGT
>CATIWK010548038.1:0-15804 GCA_949634005.1 Mallotus japonicus
TTTTGAATAAAGAAGAAGAATTTGGAGATAACCAAGCAAAATAACTGTAATATTAGTGATAAAGAAGATGTCTTTGAAGAGTAGAAATGGAGAGCACAATTATCATTATTATTATTCTTCTTCTAATAAAAGTGTTATATCACAAAGATGGACTCTTTTCCTTTGCTTGTGTTGTTTCTGTGGTGGAATGCTCTTCACTAATAGGTATGCTTTTTTTTTTTTTCTTTTTTTTCCTGCTTGTTTTCCTTCCTCATGAATTTTAAGATGGTGAAATCTTTTAAAAGGTTTTCTTCCCAGGATTTTGATTCAATTTAGTTGAGTAGTTTGTGATTTATACAAATGGGTGAAAGCTTTTTTTGTCAAAAATTCTCTGAAATTCTCTTGTTTTGAGATCTTTGTTTATCTCATTTTCAATTGTATTTCGCATGTATATCAAATGGTTATGTGACCAAATTTTACTTTAATCGAATGGGTGTTTTTGTTTCTGAATATTTTGTAATTTTTCTTGGCTTGTATTTTCTGGGTCTTCTTTTAGGCATATTAGCTGAAAAGTGAGATAGATAGATCCATAATTGGATTTTTTTGAAGGAAGCTTACACTTCAAAGTCGGTGGTGTTTAATTTCTTTTTCTATCCTTTTCGAACTTACATGCTTTGATGGCAAGTCAATTATAGCCTAAAACAAGAACTCATTGCCTTCTGCCAACACCACCTTAATAATGACATTTAAAAAAAAAAAAAATCCTTAGTTTTTGGTGGAAATTCTAGCACCATGAAGATCTGCCTTGAATGGTTTTATTAAATCTGCTTTCACATTAGTGGGTGGTTAAGCCTCTGACATCTGCTTGTACATTGTCATAATCTTTATTCAACCTATAATACTTGTAAATTTGACTCCTTTATGAGATTTTTCAATTTAATTTTTCCATATTCTCTCAATTATGTACATGGCAGTGAACTTTTAAAAACAGAAAAATTTCCTATATTGCTTGTTAGCTTTAAATTCATTTTGGGGCTAATAGTGCAGTGAGATTTTATCTGAATCTCTAGTCATCGTCCAATTATTATTTCTTTTGGAGATATTGTTTTAAATGTATTTGTGCTTATATTTATATTTTAATTTAAACTGTAGTAATATTTCTTGAAGAACATTTATAGTTGGCATTTAAAAGTCATGATTACTTGCTAATGAGGAAAGTGGTGGCAGGATATGGACAGTTCCTGAGTCTAAAGGGATCACCCGGACAACAGCAATGGAAGCTGAAACATTAAAGTTAGTTTCAGAGGGTTGTGGAATTAAAACTGTGGGTATCCTCACCATTACTTTGTTCTAACTCTTTTAAGTTTAGCTGAGAAATTTATATTGAACTTTTTACTTTTAATCATTCAAGATGGTAATCTGATTTGGTGTCTTTTAGTTGCATCAAAAGGAAGTGAAGCGTGACTCAAAGGATATTATTGGAGAAGTGTACAAGACTCATAATGCCATACAGTGAGTAAAGCTTATACTCTTAACTACTCTATATTTTGCAATTTTTTTTTTTGGATTGCAAGAAATAATATTGAGTATCAAGCTTATCATAGTAAGTGGAATGTAGGACATTAGATAAGACTATTTCAAATTTGGAGATGGAATTAGCTGCTGCAAGGGCAGCACAGGAGTCTATGATCAGCGGCTCTCCTTTATCAGAAGACTTACAGAAGGCTGGATCATCTGGGAAGCGAAGGTATTTGATGGTTGTGGGTATTAATACTGCTTTCAGCAGCCGGAAAAGAAGAGATTCAGTTCGTGCAACATGGATGCCACAAGGTTCATCGATTGTCCAGTGTTCACTTGCTTCATCATCCTCTTTCTTCAATATTCTTTTGCTATTCCAATTACTGGTTGGATTTGTTTTTCTGATTTCTGTTTTATTTAAAATTTTGCAAACTAGGTGAGAAAAGGAAGAAACTGGAAGAAGAGAAGGGTATCATCATTCGCTTTGTCATTGGTCATAGGTGAGGTCTTTGATCTCATTTTGTGATTCGAATATGTGGATGTACATGTGCCAGTGCATTTATGTCTGTTACTGATATGTTAAAGTGCCATAGATATTCATATTTTGTTATTCTCTCTATTGTTAGTATTAGTATAATCTAAATTGCTAGGTCTGTACGCCAATGCAATATTTAAACTTAAGCTGCTGAATATGTAACACTATTATTCAACCATTTTACTTGATTAGCTTATTTCTTCTCTGGATTAAGATAAAGGCTCGATGTTGTGAAATGATGATCCAACTAACAATAGAGTAGGGTGAATGTTTGCAAGTAAGATTAACCCCTTTTTTCAGCTCATTTTTACAGTCTTGAGCTTGTGTTTGGTTGGTTCTGTGACATGGGTTATTTCTAAATGTTGCCCAGTTCTCATGTACATGTAAAGTGCACTGTTATATCATCTGTGAAACATTCAGTCTATGTTCTTGTGCAGCAGAGTTTGTTTACCTGAGGCCACTAATGCGTGTCACTCTTTGAGACAAATCCATTTGTAACTAGATTTAGTTCTATAATCAGAAATGCTCTTAGTTTTGATTTTTAAGCATGAGTTGATGACCCAAATTATCTTATTAAGTTAATTTCTTGCTCTCTAAATTTGTGATCCCCACAACTGGCAAAGAAGAATAATAATTAACAATACTATTAGATTGTGTGTTTAATACAACTTTTGTTTTTTTTAGTGCCACATCAGGAGGTATATTGGACAGAGCCATTGAAGCAGAGGATAAAAAGCATGGGGATTTCTTGAGATTGGTAAGGCTTTTGTATCCTAATCTCCTTTCTTCTTTCCTATTCCATGGCAGATACGCTTTCTAAATACAAAATAAAAATTGTGGAAAAAAGAAAAGTATTGAATTATTTGTGTTTAATGCTGTCATGTATGCAGGATCATGTTGAAGGGTACCTTGAATTGTCTGCCAAGACAAAGATATATTTTGCTACTGCAGCTACTTTGTGGGATGCAGATTTCTATGTTAAAGTTGATGATGATGTCCATGTAAATATAGGTATGACAATACAGTTCCTATGATAATTCCCCTAGTTGTTTAAATAATTATCTGAAGATGCTTACTTTATATTTCTTTTCCCTAGTAGAGAAAAAATTCAGATCTATGATACATACAAGTGGATCTTGGCCTTAAACTTTTAGGTTCTTTAAATTTCTGAAGTCTCTATGATATGAAAACTAGCATGAACTCTTTTTAACTTTCCATGCTTCTATAAAATGCAAAAGTGAAGTCTGTTTCTTTGAAAATTGATGTAGCAACACTTGGTGAAACTCTAGCTAGACACAAAAAGAAATCACGGGTATACATTGGGTGCATGAAATCTGGTCCTGTCCTCAATCAAAAGTAAGTGATATTTTTTCGAATTCATCAAAAGAACATTGAGAAAGTAACTGGCTCTTAGGTTCTAACTGCTCATTTTTTTGAGCAGGGGAGTAAGATATCATGAACCTGAGTATTGGAAGTTTGGTGAGGCAGGAAACAAGTACTTTCGCCATGCTACTGGACAGCTGTATGCTATTTCCAAAGATTTGGCTACATACATATCAATAAACCAGTAAGTCCTATTTCATTTGAAATGTAAGATGTAAGCTTATGAATGGAATTCTCAGGTCTGCATATTAATTTGATGTTGTATTCTCACACTGTAACGGCTATTATGGACATAATAATCTCAGGCATGTTCTGCACAAGTATGCCAATGAGGATGTTTCATTGGGATCTTGGTTTATTGGACTTGATGTGGAGCACATTGATGACCGGAGACTATGTTGTGGCACCCCACCAGGTAGATTCACTAATTACCTGAAAATTTGAAGAGTGTGGTTAGTATTTAGTACATAAAAAGACTTTTTCCCTTTCTTTTGACCTTCTTGCTGAAGAATCCTAGTTCCTATGTCACAAACTAGAAGGGTTTGAGTATCGCATCAATTTATCACTTGCAAAAATTATAATTCACAGTTCATACCAGAAACTGAATTGACTGAATAGCACATTGATGTGATTAATTATTTCCAACTTTTAGTGGAAGGTCAAGAGAAGTTATCATCCTCACTCTTTTATTAAAAGCTCTCATAGCAAATTAATAATTTCATGATACATCTTCTGATGTGGCCATGAATGCTTTAACCATAAAATAAGGGTACTTATTCTTGACACTGACGACTGTCCTACAACACCAAAGCATTTGAATGAAAGTGACATATTCCCTTACAGTTTTCCACAGACACCTTATTCCAGGTGGTTTTTTTTTAATATGATGTATATATGCATATTTCTAATGCAAATACAATTTTTTTTTATATGAACACTTACATTTCTAGCTTGTTTTCATTTTTGAGTTTTTAAATTGATATATGTATGGTACATTTCTAAATACATATACAGTTTCTAATAAATATAGGTTTGTCATGCACTTGGCCAAAATTTTCTTGTACTGGACTAATATATATATATATATATATAACTAAAAGTGCTGAATTTGTTATGTAATTACTGCAGATTGTGAATGGAAGGCGCAGGCTGGCAATATCTGTGTTGCTTCATTTGATTGGACCTGCAGTGGGATTTGCAGATCTGCTGATAGGATTAAGGAGGTCCATCGGCGGTGTGGCGAAGGTGAGAATGCTTTGTGGAGTGCAACTTTCTAAGAGTTTTTTTTCTCCAAATGTCTTCCAAACTTAGGAAGATGATAAGGCAGTGTTAAAGAATGAGGTGTGCATGTCATTTTTTCTGTATTCTTTTCAAGTATAGAAACAAATGCTATATTACACGAATAGTTCTAGAGAGAGAGAGAGAGAGAGAGAGCAAGCGCACATCCGCGTGCGTGAAAGTGAGCGAGGAAGATAGAAGGCTTGCTATGTGTATCTTTTTCCATTTTAGTGGAGGAAACAGAGCACATTGATGGCAAGAATCAACATTCAACCATTCTTTGATGCTTAGAAAGCCAATTTGTAAGTTCCAGTTCCACGGCTATCAAGCTAAATAATAAATACAGAATTTTTCTGGTGGCGTTTTGTTCCCCTTTCACATGATCTTGTTGACAGTCCGTTTTGCTATTACCTTCCCAGTTCTGTATCCATAAAACTAAAGTCAATTGATTTTACAAGGGCATTAGCCCACGTGGGGCAACAGTAATTCAAATTCTTTAATTTAGTTTATGATCAACTAGCGTCTGCAGAAAGATCAGGAAATTAAAAAGTCTTTAAAGAAAAATAAGGCTCAAACGGGTGCAAGAAAATCATCCATCTCATTTTAGTACTATGAGATTTAATTTACGCAAGTATTAGTTTCATTAGAGTCTTACTTCTCTGGGTGCCCATGTACTACGAAATTGCAATCTGACTCGACACTCTAGTGTGTATATATATATATATATGAGAGGCTTTTCACCTCTTTTTTTTTTAAAAAAAAAGAAAACTTTTTTGAACAAGCTTGATTGTAACCGAGCATTTTTGGAGAGGGAGAGGGTGGGGGAATTCGAATCCTTACTACCACTAGGCCGGTGGGAGGCTTGAAGTGTAAAAAAAAAAAAAAAAAAAAAAAATCCCTCTTTGGTGGTATATTTTTAAAAAAATTTCACTCAACTAATTTTATGGTATTTTAAAGTTGATTTGGAGGTGAGACATGCTGTCCATTCAAAATAGCGAATAATAGTGTCCTCATTTAAACGCCCCAGGCCAGGCTGTTGGTGTGGTATGGGGTGGGTCTCGGGTTTGAGATCCACCCCCTTCCCCCTCCCCGTTTATGCTTTCCGATGTAACAAAAAAAAAATAGTTTCCTCATTTTGATTAGATGTCCCCAAGTTGACAGGTCCTACCCCATTTTGTTAACTTTTTTTTCATCTATTTGAAAATAAATATATTTTTG
The DNA here is from genome assembly GCA_949634005.1 of Mallotus japonicus. NCBI lineage: Eukaryota > Viridiplantae > Streptophyta > Magnoliopsida > Malpighiales > Euphorbiaceae > Mallotus > Mallotus japonicus. The sequence goes on from CATIWK010548038.1 coordinate 5,912, forward strand.
AGGATTAAATCTTTTTGAGATATTAAATTATATTTTAAATTATTAATTTATTTGTGAGATATTGTTAATTTCTTTATTATTATTTTTAATTTATATATTTCTATAATTTATAATACAACAAAATAATTATATTAGATGAAGCATTTGAAAATATTTATGTAATTTATAATTTTTTATCCAATTGAAAAATAAATTTTTTTTATATAAATTTATTTTTGAGGTATTAATTTTATTTTTAGATATTAAATTATATTTTAAATTATTAATTTATTTGTAATATTTTGTTAATTTATTTATGATATTTTAATTTATATATTTCTATAATGTACAATATAACAAACTATTTTATACGTTTTTATTTATTTATTTATTTATTTTATTTTTTTTTCGGCGCAAAAATCCACTAACACGCAAGTTTGGGTTCGGTTTTATAAGCTTCCCTGGGAATATTGGCATCCAAAAATCCTTGTGTCTATTGCTCAAGGAATTGGGGTTCCTCTTAAAATTGATAACGCAACTGTCAATGGAGATTTCAGCCATTATGCTCGCTTATTGATTGATATCGATCTCTCGCATCAGTTACATGATACTCTTCTTGTTGAATGAGTGGGAAAGAGCTTTTTCATTGAGCTAGTCTACGAGAATTTATCTTTGTTCTGCTCTATTTGCTGTAACATTGGACACTCCCCTCAAGTGTGTACTATGGCCAAACAGCAGGTGCCTCCAAAGCCAAAATCAGACAAACCTCCTGCAAATGACAGATAAAAAATTTGGAAGCCAAAGACTCAGATTTTTGAGGTTATGATCTCTAATGCATTCGCCACTCTCCAAACTGCAGTCGACAACGATAATAATATTGTTCCAGAAAATAATCAACCTCAAGCGGATAATCAATCCCCCATATTTCCGCTCCTATGGATGCTCAACTTCAGGTCATTACGGAGCCTTCTGAATCACAACAACACAGTCTGGTTAATTTTCCTGAAGCAGCAGACCATGACACTAATACAGCTGCTTCAACTGATGACACATCTGATATTCTTATTGATGATGACAAGTCAGCTCCTCCTTTGAACAATGATTTGGAAGCTGACCATGATCCTAATTGGACAGACATGGCAGAATTAGAGAAGGATGGTGATGTCAAAGGAGGTATGATTTCTGTGGTTGGGCATGATGATCATATAACTTATCCTATGGGGGATGCTATGGAGACAAATGTGGCCATGGACAAGGATTATCATAAGCCTTTGCTTCATGGTCAACAGCAACATAATGATGGTGTTCAAACATCATGGGCAGATGGTGCTTCCTCAGTTGGGAAGGAATTTCCTTTGAATTCAGATGCAATTTCCAGTTCTAATAAATTATCAGATAATCAACTTATAGCTCAGCGCGAGATGGAGATGGTTTCTAAATAGTCATGGGCTGATATGGTTGACAAAGACGATGATTGGCAGGTCGCTTCTGTGAAGAAAAAGAAGAAAGAAAAATTTAAACCAATTCTCATCGGCAATAGGCCTTAAACGAGGTCTCGTTCTCAAACATCTCAATGACTGTCTTCTTTTCATTTTGCTCAGGGTTAGTGTTTGAAGAGCAGAAAACTTGTTTCTCTCTTTTGTTTTTCCATTTGCCCATGTGGTTGTTTATGTTACATTATTTTTTCTCTTTAATAAATTATCTTAGTGAAGGTGCATGCCTTTACTAAGAAGCTTTATATATAAAAAAAAATTTTATTATTATATTTTTACTTTATTTGTATTTCTAAATTTTATTATTTTCTTTTAAATATAGGTGAAATAGTATTTGCTTCAGCATTTTTTAAGATTTAGGATCTCACAAGTTTGGAAAATTTTTCCAGCAGTCAATTTAAGATTAATCACATATATGAGAGGGAAAGTTAAAATGAAGTTGGGGACAAGAAATTTTTTTTATAGAGAAGGGATGGCAGATCTCGGGTTCGAGACTTACTTGTTGCTCATGAGGAACTTGACCATTTCGCCAAACATGATCAGGCAGGAATAAGGAAATTGTAGTCCCATGTGATGGTGCTATTCTATTTTTAGAGACAAAAACAGTACCGTCACAGAGGATTGAAATTTCCATTTTTTCCCTCACTCCATTTTAATTCTCCATGTTCATGAGGTCAAAAAAATAATTAAAAAAATTATTGTATTCGGACCTATAACATTTATCACCACTCTATATATATTTATGTATATCTACGCGTTGTCACGGGCTCATAAAAACCTCACAAAAAGGAACCGTTCGACGCTTGTCTAGAACACCTTATAATAAGCCAGTCTTAGGGACAGATTAGTAACTCTGTAAAGACACAAAGAAAAATAAATCAGTATACTGGTCAAGGCCTGCAAAGCCAATATAGTAGCCTAAGGGGCCAGAGCAAGGCAACAAGCATAATTTCAGGCACAAAGCACAAGCACAAGCACAACTGACATGGCACAACAAATGAGCATAATGGGGCTACTTCTATTATTCATCATAGAAATCAGTACATTGATTCAAACACTGTGCTCCCTAAGGTGTAGGCAGGGGGAACCTACCCAAGAGAAGAGCATGCACCCAGCATCTATAGTGACTAGATCTTCGGTACTAAGCCCTTAATGACTAGTCACTCCCCCCAAAAAGCATAAGGAGCACAATGAGAGTTGGTAGGAGTAGACATCATAATGTTCCACCCATCACACTCCTGGAATTACATAAAATAAAATAAATATAAAATGTCTAAAAAGCCTATATGATTACAAAATGCTACCCCTTGACATTCTCCCCCACTCAAGCGGTCGACGTCCTCGTCGACTATGACTCAACAAACTGCTTAATCTTGTACTTGAAAGCTTTAAGATCTTCTTCCTTCTCCCAACTGTTCTCTTCCTCACCTTGGGCCTTCCACTTCACTAAGTACTCCTTGTATCTGCTCCGATTAGAAGCTACTACTCTTTCTGCTAGGATCTCTTCTACAATCTTCATTATTGGTTCAAACTTAGAAATTTGAGGTCTCATGGCCTGGTTTCTACTGGTGTTTTATTTATATGCATGGTGAAGCTGCAAATTGCTCGCATGGAAAACAAGATGTATGTTGAGCCTTTCAGGTTGTTCTACTTTGTAGGCAACTGACCCCACTTTAGTGATGATGGGGAAAGGGCCTTTAAATCTCCTCAGCAATCTTCGATCTTTATTGCATAGTCGGACTTATTCTGGAAGTAGCTTTATCAACACCAATGTCTCTAACTTAGAACTCCTGTGGCCTGCATTTTATGTCTACCCAATATTTCATTCTTTGAGATGCTCTTTCCAAATGTGCCTGAGCTATTTCTTCATTCTGTCTCCACTTTTTGAAATAGTTGTATGCTTTTGGATTTCTCCCTTTATATGGACCCTCCAAAGAGTGTGGTAGTGATGACTACTGACTTGTTATAATCTTAAAAGAACTTTTGTTAGTGCTAGAGATTTTCTATGAATTAAAATAAAATTGTGCCACATCCAGCAATGATGCCCAATTTTTTGGCTTGAGCTGATAAAGTGTCTCAGGTATTCCTCTATGAGACTGTTAAATCTCTCTGTTTGTCCATCTGTATGTGGATGGTAACTAGTTGAGCCTGGGAGTCAAAAAAGCTCTGCCCAAAAAGTTTCTAAAAATCGCCCATCTTGGTCGCTGATTATGATGCTCTTAGGCACTCCCCAATACTTCACCACATGTTTAAAGAAGGCCTTAGCTGTATCCTCTGAAGAACTGAATTTTAGAATTGGTATGAAAGTGCCATATTTAGAAAATTGATCAACCACAACCAGAATGGAATAGTACTCCCCCACTCATGGTAAGCTGGTAATGAAATCCAATGATACTTTCCCAAGGCCAGTTGGGCACTGGCAATGGTTTTAATAGACTCGCAGTCTTTTATCTATTAGCTTTATCTTATTGACAGATTAGACATGTCTTGGTGTACATCCAAACATCGTCTTCCATTTTGAGCCAGTAGTGATTCTGTGCTAAGAGAGCCAACATTCGTTGCCATTCAGGGTGACCTGCCCACAGTGTGTCATGGCATTCTTAGAGTAACAACTTCCTCATATTCCTAATGTTAGGTACATACAACCGATACCTGTTAGCCACTACAAGATCATTCTCCTACACAAATTACCTAGTTTTCCCTTGCTTAGCCAAATTGATGAGAACAACGGCTTGAGGGTCTTTTCTCAAATTCTACTTGATCTGATCTCGGATGGAAGTCACCACCTGACTCATGGATAGGCGAGCTAATTGTTTCATCATAATCAATTCTATCTTCCGACTTAATGTATCTGCTACATTATTACTCTTCCCAAGCTTATATTCCAGGTGAAAGTCAAATTCAGCCAAATGTTCCTTCTAATATGCTTGCCTTAGGTGGTTGAGTTAAGAAATGGATGACTGCTGTGTTATCGGTCCTTATTAATAAATTTTGACCACAATAGATAATGCCTCCATGTTCGCAAACAATGAAGGACTGCTATCAGCTCTTTCTCGTGAGCCATATATCGACGCTTTTCTTCGCTTAGTTTTCTGCTCTTGAATCTATAGGATGGTTATTTTACATCAATACCCCACCAAGTGGGTCAGAAGCATCGGTTTAAACTTCAAAGGGTTGTAGCATGTCTAGCATAGCAAGTTCCAGGTCTTCAAGAAGCAACTTTTTCACCTCATCAAAACCTTATTGACAACTGGTAGTCCATTTCCAACTAGTGTTATTCTTCTGTTAGTGGGAGTACCTTCTCCGAGTATCCTTTTATGAATCGCCTATAGTAGTTGTAAGTCTCAAAAAGGAATAGAGTTCTATGAGACTCATAGGTTTTTTCCACTCCTGGATTGCTTTAACTTTACCAGGGTCCATGCGGATGCAGCCTTGTTCTACTATATGCCTTAAGAATTTTCCAAAAGCACATTTCTCCCTTTTCACATAGAGTTGGTTATGCCTTAATTTCTCAAAGACTAAGTAGAGATTCTTTTCATGCTTTGTTAGAGAGGTACTATAAATCATAATGTCATCTAGGTACACCACCACAAACTTATCTAGGTAATCATGAAACACCTAGTTCATAAGAGTATAAATAGTAGCAAGGGCATTGGTTAGTCCAAATGGCATAACAAGAAATTTAAATGCACCATACCAAGTTACACATGTAGTCTTTGGTTCATCCCCTTCTGCAATATAGACTTGGCGATATCCTGATCTCAGATCCAGCTTGCTAAAGTACTTAACTCGTCCCAATTGATCAAAGAGATCAGCTACAAGAGGGATAAAATATTTGTTCCTTACAATGACTTTATTGAGAGATGGATAATTAACGCACAACCACAAAATCCCATCTTGTTTCTTTTGGAAAAGCACAGGGGCACCAAAGGGGGCCTTAGAGGGACGAATGAATCCCACCTCAAGTAATTCATCTAGTTGCTTTCTCAGCTCGGCTAGCTCAGGAGGAGCCATTCTATAGGGAGCTCTTGCAGGAGGCTTTGTCCTCGATAATAATTTTATTTCATGATCAATCTCCCTTCTTGAAGGTAAAGTTTGAGGTAGCTTGTCTGGCATCACATCAGCAATTTCAGTTGATATTGCCTTCAGTTGTTCTGGGATCCTTTCATCCAGTTGTTCCTCTACCCCAAGCGAAATTGCCACATATATTTTCTCACCCTTCTTTACCCCATTCTTAAATTGTATAGCCGACAATAAATTCTTTTCACAAATTGGACTCACTGTAACTGGGATTACACACGGGCTTTCTCCCATCATTAGTAAGCAATTGGTTGCGGGACTAGGGATGGTTCTAGTTTGATCTAAGAAATGCAACCCTAAAATAATATTAAAATTATCCATTGGTGCTATAGTGAATGACACATTTTTGCTCCACGATCCTCATTTACATGGTACTTCTTGAGCTACACTAACTATTTATTTAGCCTATGAATTTACTGCCTTTATTTTCCCCATATCCTTCTCTACATTTAGCCTTAGTCGAGTTACCACAGTATTGGTCGTAAAATTGTCCGTAGCTCCAGTATCTATGAGAGTCTGAATAAGTTTGCCCTGTATAGTGAAGTCAACATACATTAATCCCTTAAGTCTTTTTGCCTTTGGCTGTTCCATATGTCTTTCCAAGGCATTAAAGAACCTAAGAGCTCCCATCATGGCTGGTTCGTTCTCCTCTCCTTCCTGAGGAATTTCTTTGCCCTAATGGCATTCAAAGGTCCTCGATGAGGACATTCTATCACCCGATGAGGTCCGCTACCTAAAAAGCACTTAATGCTTGGGGTGCTTCTCCGTGTAGGCTTCTCAAACCCTAAGGGCTTTGTCTGTTGTTGCCCAAAATTCCTTTCACGAAAGTTAGAGTAATTTCTATCTCCCTCTCCCGTATTTCCAAATCTCTTTTCCATCCCACCAAAATTCCAGTTTCTACTCTGAATTCCCAAGTCGTTGTGCTTGCTGATTAGAGTTTCCTTGGGAATTTTTTAGCCACATGGCAGTATGGCTCTCTCCCTCCATGAAAGGATTAAAATTTCTTTTACTGCCATTCTTTGCATAATCATCTAAACTTTCAACTACTGTAATGGCTATTTTGACATCTTTTAGACCCCGCCATTAAAGTTCCTACCTCGCTTAAGGCTTTAAGCTAGTCATAAAATGATGTACTCGGTTCCCCTCCACCATGTCCGGCACATTAGGAATCAATGCTGAGAACTATTGAACATAGTCTTAAATAGAGCCAGTATGTTTCAATTCATCTAACTGACCGCGGGTGTTAAATACCACATTTTCAGGGTAGCATTAGGCTTCTAGTTCCTACTTGAAATCATCCTAACCAGTTACAAAAGAATTTGCCAGCATTTATTCCTTCTACTTTGGTCTGCCACTAAAGTTTTGCATCGTCTGCGAGGTACATAGGTGCAATTCTTAGTCGTTTCTCATTCGTATCTATCTTTATTGCCCTAAAGTAGAGTTCCATGTCACATAAGAAATTATCGACGATGCATGAGTCTCGGGCACCTTTAAAGGGGGTTAGTTATGAGATCTTAGTTCTTCTCATGGGCATAACTCCAATGTCACCCGTGTTGGCTACTTCTTCCACTTTCCCCCTAACCATTTGCACCTCCAGATGCAAGGATTGGATAGCTTCCTTTTCATCCTCGGTCAAAACAATAAGAGCTTCACCAAGTTCTTTCGGTTCTCTATAATATCATTAGGAAAATTCTCAAGGGTCTCCACACGATACATTAGGCTCTCTAGCCCGTCTTTCAACGCATCCTCATTACCACTCCTCGAAGGGTGTACACGAGGGGGTGCCTCAAGCTCTATTAGCCGCCCCTTGAGAGAAAGTAATTTGGCCAACACTGGCTCAAGAGTATTAACTCTCTTAATTATAATGTTCTCGATAACATCAGCTTTAGCTACCACAACATTAAGCATTTCAATTTTATTCAAGACATTTTCTAGTGGGCACACTTTAGTTACCGCAACCTCAAGTGGCTCAACTCTTTTCTCCAGCATCTCAATGCGCGCTTGTTTAGAATTATTTACTTTGGTCACAGCCGCCATAATTGAAGAGAGAAGAATGCTTTGATATCAAATGTCACGGGCCCATAAAAGCTTCATAAAAAGGGATCGTGCGGTGCTTGTCTAGAACATCTTATAACAAGCCAGCCTCAGGGATAGATTAGTAACTCTGTAAAGGCATAAAGAAAAATATATCAGTATCCTAATTAAGGCTTGTAAAGACAATATAGTAGCCCGAGGGGCCAGAGCAAGGCAATAAGCACAATTTCAGGTACAAGCATAAGGACAATCGACAAGGCACAACAAATGAGCATAATGGGGCTACTTCTATAATTCATCATAGAAATGAGTACATTGATTCAGACACTGTGCTCCCTAAGGTGTAGGCAGGGGAGAACCTACCCAAGAGAAGTACACACACCCAACATCTATAGTGACTAGATCTCTGGCACTAAGCCCTTGATGACTAGTCACTTCTCCCTTAAAGAGCATAAGGAGCACAATGAGAGTTGGTAAGAGTAGACTTCATAATGTTCCATCCATCACACCCCTGAAATTACATAAAATAAAATAAATATGAAATATTTAAAATGCCCCTATGATTCAAAATGCTACCCCTTGACACGCGTGTGTGGGTGATGATAGGTGTAGCAAACTGCAACATTATGAACCCGCTACATGATAATTTTTTTTTTTAAATAATTTGGCCGACCCCAAATATAGAGGGTATATTGATGAGGAAGAGGTAATTTTTTTTATCATTCCGTGAGCTTGCAGCAACAACAATATTACTGGCGACATTAATCATTACCTTATATATATATATATATATATATATATATATCGCATCGACCATTAACGTTTTTCGAGGTACAAATACACCCTTATCATTTTGAAAACCATATGTTTAAGCTCCTCTTAAAAACGGTGTTAGTTCTCACCATTAGTGGGGTCCACTATTATTGATATGCCAAAAAAATTATTAGATTAAGGTACATTTTTGTCTCTAACATTTGTAATAAGTAACAAATTTACCCCTAAAAAATTTGAGAAAATATTATATAAATTCATTCCATATTATTTCAAAAAATTAGGAATATTTAAAGAAATTAAATTCATCTCATCCTATAGAAATTTTTACTTTTTTTAATCACTCCCAAAATAAAAATAAATAAATAATATATATATCTTTATTTATTTATTTATTTATTTTAAGAGTGAATAAAAAAGGATAAACTTATATAAAATGAAATGAGTTTTTTATTTAAATATTTCTAAATTATTTTAAATGAGACAAAATTTTAAAAAAATTTCCATAAAAAATTAAATGTAAATTATTTTAATATTGTAGCATTAGTAGATTTCTTGAGTATAAAAAATAAACAGTTATTTAATATTTTTATTAGTTAAAAATTTAAATTTTTGAAAAATTTTTGTGTTAAAATATTGTTAAAGTTTTTTTAGGGGTAAATTTGTTTCTTATTATAAACATTAGGGGGCAAAAAATGTACTTTAATCTAATAATTTTTTTTTGTGCATGTCAGTAACAGTGAACTCCACTAACGGTGAGAATTAACACGATTTATAAGAAGGGTTTAAATATATGGTTTTCAAAACGATAAGGGAATATTACATCTTGAAAAACGTCAATGACTGATGTGAAATTAGAGCAAAATGTTAGGAGTGTTTTTGTACATTTTCCCATGTATGGGAAAAATGTGAGGGGTATATATATATGAGAACAGTCAAGAAAGAAAGTCCATTTATATATCAAAAGAAACATTTATCGCCTAGTAGAAGCTCTCTCATGTTAGATGTACAACACATGAGGCCATGGCTCAAAAGTCCCATTTATTTTCCCGTAACTGTAAATTTACCTGCATATCCCCAACAGAAAAAGGGCCACGCATGCCTTCTCAATACATTGCTTATCTATCAAACCTTCCTCCTCCCGACTGAAACCTTGAACTACCTATGGTTGTTTCCTGTCTAGCAAGCTTGATTTTCCTTGCTTCCTCTATCGATACCCGGAATGCATTGGCGATCACCTCCACCGGCATACCTTTAAAGGCGGAGGTGCGGCCAGAAAGACTGGAGGTCATGGCATTGTCGTTAGTCTTGAAGGCAACATATTCGAATCTGTTACACTCTGAACGTTTCACCACTACAAAGTTCTGTGGCACTGTTAGAACCTGTCCTTCCCTCACTCTGCCATCAAAGACTCCGTTGCCATTCTCATCCACCACCTGTATCCGGGCTGATCCTCTCACAACGTAGATTATGCTGTGAGCATCCATGTGCCAGTGGGGCAACTTCACAGAATTCTACCAGTAACATATTAATCAT
>CATIWK010548221.1:0-13389 GCA_949634005.1 Mallotus japonicus
AAAACTTTGCACTTGATTACAAAATGGAACCATAACTTCAATTTGTATCTTTACGGTTCCTTAACTTCAATTTTAGTTTCACTGGGATGTCACCCACAAAAATCAAGCCAATTTTGATGATGTGGCCACCGGAATTGCCACGTCATACGCCAATCAGAAGCCACATCAGCCAAATCAGAAGCCACTTATTGAGTCATACTGACATGGCTTCTAATGTGGCATATGACGTGGTAATTCCAGTGGCCACGTCATCAAAATTGGCCGAATTTTTATGGGTGACATCCTGGTGAAACTAAAATTGAAGTTAAGGAATAAAAAAGATACAAATTGAAGTTATGGTACCATTTTGTAATCAAGTGCAAAGTTTTGGTATCGTTCATAGAATTTACTCCAAATGAGGCTAATCTTCTCCCGTTTTTTCTTTTTTTTTTTAATATTAAAAAGCTCTTCTCTTTGATTTTTCAATCTTTTTCTAGTCTTCTTCTCTCTTCTCTCATTTTTCCTTTTTTTTTGTTTCTTTTCATAATTTTTTTCAATGTCCCCCTCTCTTCCTTCCTTAATTTTTCTTTTAAATCTCCTCCCTTCAAAATCTTAAATTCCTCCCTGAACATCCCATTTTTTTACTTACGTTGGTAATAACTTATATTATTTCGGAAGTCGTGCTAATAGTTATAAGATACGTGCAATGTATCATTTTCTTAAAAATAGACCTACATCACTAAGGCGACGCCTTAATGAAAATGCATCACCTTAGTCAGTAAGTTTTCACCTTAGAATTCTATGGTGGTGCCTTAGTAAGGCTGGGAAGAGTTCCTGGGCTAGGCTTTAGGCCCATCAGAAAAAAAAGGGCTAGGCTTTTGCACTTTTTGGGCCTTATTTGCTGAGTTACTTCATCATTAGACCTCTGCTCGTGGGCCAGTCAACAATGTGCGAAACAGTAGTATAGCAGCTTTTTTTATTGTTATGTTTGTTTGTTGGAAAATTAGGGTATACAGTATCCTTATGTATTTACAATTTCATTTGCTTGTTAATTCAAAGAGTTATTTTGTCTTTTTATCTATGTGAGAGATTTAAAAGAGTTAAAATTATTTATTTTATTAATTAGTGACAACTTAAAAAGTTAAAACATCATTGAAGAGGAGGAATTCCTACTCTTTTGGGTTATATAAAAAAAATTGTCCAAAAAAATAGCTCAAGAAGCCTAAAAGACAAAAATAACAATATAAAGATTCTACATGATGCACTTTTAGATAACATGATACATGAAAAAAAAATCTTACAATATCATACTATATCATTATGAGTTAGGTTCAATTTGCTCTCTCTGTGTGTTTTCTAGGGTGACTTCCTGCTTTCTCTTCAAAATTTCTTCTTTGATACTACTTGCATTAATTATGTTGCATGTTTCCAAGAGATGTCTAGTTTCTCAATTAATGTTATGATCTCAAGTTTGGTGTCATGAGTTTATTCTTTCCTTATCTGGTGAAACAAATTTTCATCCTTTTCTTTCTCTTTCCCACAAGGGTTGTTGTTGAATATTTCTACCCCTAGTTTTGTACTCGTAATGGTTAAAGAAAATTTTAGTAATGAAATCAACAGTCTAATCTCCAATCCTAACTTTTAAAATGGAATGAACCCCTATTATCTCTTTAAGAAGAAGTAGTGGAGAAAAATGAGCATGAAAAGCATGTTCTAGTTAGGTTATTATTATCTCTAAAAGCATTAATGGTTACTGTAGTGAAGGATTCACTTTAAGCTTTATGGAAATTGCAGAAAGACTTTTTAGTTCAAAAGAAGCCTTTGAATAAATTCATTTTTGAATTTATGCATGAAGTTGACAAGAAGCTAGTCCTAGAAGGTTAACCTTGGTTGATTTCTAATGCTTATATGGTAATACAAGAATGGTCTCCTAAAATGGCCTTTGATAGTATTAATTTTTCAAAGTCTCCTTTCTGGATTCAGGTTAATGGGTTGCCTCCTGATTATATGACAAGGGTGAATGCAGAGAAGATATGCAACTTATTTGCTGGGATTTTAGAAATTAATCATTCGCAAGGAAATGCAATAGGATGGAATGCTATATTCAGGTTAAAAGTGTTGGTAGTCCTAAATCAACCTTTACCGACTAGTTTCTGGAGCAAGAAAAGTGAGGGAGAAGCTAATTGGTTCCAGATAAAATATGAAAGGCTTTTAAATTTTTGCTTCTTATATTGTTGCTTGCCTATGTTAGTAAGACATGGAAGATAAAAGTTAGTGAGGATATCCACAATTTGGATCAACATCATCCCAAATTTGGTCCATAAATGAGGTGTTTCTCACCAATAGCTTTAAGGACGTACTTTACCATGCAAGTTAAGGGGTCATCTTCAGTAGGATAGGAAGGACTCAACTCATTCAAAGGAAACAAAGTTGTTAGTAATGTGCCTAGGGTTTTATTAATGGAAGAAGATGAATAGTATGGCATAAAGCATACCCATTTAGAGGCAAGGATAATGCCACATCACACACTTAGTATAGTTTCTTCCTTAACAAGCACAAAGTATATTGAAGTTAGTGCAAATTTTGATAGTGGAAGTGCAAGTTAGGGAAAGGTGGCTCAAGGCATTGTGAGTAATGATTATAACTCTTCCAGAGCATTAATTGAGGGTAGTAGTGAATTTTATAACTAGATTATTCCAGTTCCTGTGGAAGGTTTTATGGGAAATATGGGTATTAGTTCTATTGGGCCTGTTATAGTGTCTTCAAATAGGCCTAATTTGTAATAACCCGAATTTTTGTGGTTATTAATATAATTATTTTATTATTATTATTATTTTTAATAATATTATTATTATTATTTTATTGTTATCATCATTGTCTTTATTAGTAGTATTATTATTATTATTATTGTTACCTTACTTTATTTTTAATATTATTATTATGGTGGTTATTAATATATATATATATATATATATATATATATATATATATAAAAGATAAAGTGGACCTCAAACCAATGGACGCGTGGAGTCCAATTCCTTTTAAAAATGAATGGTATGCGGGAATGAAGCAGATGCAGCGGGGAAGAAATGGTTTTTGGAAAAAAAATTACATTTTAATACCAATTCTTTTCTTTTTTTTCTTTTTCGTTAAATACCCAAACGAACTCCAATCGACCCCAAATTTGAACCATAGACTCCTCTCATCATCTTCTACCTCCTCATAATTTTTATTTTGAAAGAAAAATTCCGAAAATGCCCAGAATTGAAGGAGACCAGTCAGGTTTCAAGTGGCGAGGTTGGTTCCATTTCGTTCCTCTCGATGTCAGGAGTCCATAGCCGCTAACCGTGCATCCGATCTACGTTTGTAAAATATTTGACGAATATTTTTAGGTATTTTTAGTTATTTGTGAAATTGAGTTTGAATTTGATTTAATTAGATATAGTTGCTATTTGATGATTTTTTGTGGAGGTTGAAAGCTTGCTAAATAAATATGATTTTTATTTATTTTTTTGAATTTATGGAATTTTTTGGGTTTGGGGTTACTGTTCATGTTACTGTTCCGAGCTCAGGAAATTTTTTATATTTTTAATAAATTCTATATATTATGTGGATTAAATTTTGTGAAGGAAGTTTTGTAAAATTTTTTATAGAATTTGAGATATGAATTTTTAGAGGTTATGTTTAGTAGAAATTTGTAATTTTTTTATTTTAATTAAATTATTAATATTTATTCTGTTTTAGATAAATTTTTAAATAATAATAGTATAAAAATAATTTTTATAATTATTTTTCAATTACTAGTTAATTAGTAGTAATTTTGGGAAAATAAATGAATAATAAATTATTTATTATTTTTGAGCCTAAATGAGTCTTTTATTATTTTATGATATAACTGAGTGAATTTAATAGTTATTTTATAAATTATGCTAATTTAATTGTAAATGGAAATTTTATGTTATTAATGGATTTTATTAACAAATATTATTTGTAAACTAGAATTTTATTATTTATTGGGAAATTAAATCTCCTTTATATTTTTATTATATGAATAAATTTTATTGTGATAATTAATTATATTTTTAAGGTATTTTGTGATTTGAGAAAATTATATTATTTTTATGTATATTGTTGTGTTGATTCTTGGTTGGGCGTGGAATGTAGTTCGGAGGCCCAACTCGAGATGTTGAATTTGGAATATTTTGAAGTGTGTTTGCGTGCAGGAACGACTCTACTTTTAGTAGAGAGATGTCTGTTTTACAAAGGAAACTCTGCCGAATTTGGTTAAGTTTTGAGTGTTATTAGAGAACGTGTTTAGATCGAGTTTTTCCTTAGAAATCTAGAATATAAAAGATTAGGATTTTATCCTAATTATTTTTATTATTATTTTCCTATATCCACATCGAGAGCTAGGCCTCCAGGACAGGGTCAGTCGAGTCAGTATTGAGGAGCACATTCCACCTGTGAGTTATTATTATATGTATGCATGTCATATAGAAATTATTATTGGCATTCATATTTCGAAAAATATGAATTTAAAATGATATGTTGCATTAACTTTAATTATTATTATTATCGCATAATTATTAAATATATATGTTTTCATATATAAATAAATGCGAATATTAAATGTGTAATTTAGATGCTGCTCATATTTTAATATGATTTTATTATTTTATTTTTGATATGATATTTTGGAGGATAGCCGTAGAACGTGCTTCCTAGTAGGTTACACTAGGACTGTTGCGCAACAGTACGCTAGATGCTAGGTTATAAAATATTGATTGATGTGTGATATGATTAAAAATTTATTATTGAAATTTGTGGTTGAGAGTGGTGTGGCTGCGGGATCTCGATGGACCTTCCATGGTCTCGGGGCCAGTCATGCCGACATCGAGACTGCTGTAGGTCGATGGACCTTCCATGGTCTTGGGGCCGGTCCATTGTCAAATTGGATAAGAGAAATATTTTTGGATACAAGATAGCTTGTTGGCTAGTGAGGCATAATATTTAAGGTTATGAAATTTTAGGGTTTTGCTCCAATCCTCCATTTGTTTTTATCAGTTGCATTGACATAAAAATTTCTTTTGAGCATTTGCTTGAAATGCGTGTATAACTTACATAAATATAGATATAAATATATAAATATTATATTGATACTTGGTTGTTTGTATGCTTAGGTCGCATGCATATATATAATAATGATTCACTCAGTGAGGCCTTAACCCCATCAATTATTTTTTTCAGGATTTTTCTCTTCAGGTCTCTCATAGTAATTCTCTTCGCCGGACCCTTTCTTCACCGGCTGACTTATATAAATTTTTAATCTGACCTTCTTTGTATTTCTTAGATACTGCAGTAGTAATATGTACTTGTTGTAGTATATTTTGATACTTCTGACAGTAGTACGTATTTGACTAATTGTAAAATATTTTATGATGATATTTATGAATATTTCCTTTAAGTTTTCTTTTAATAAGAAAAGTTTTAATTCTTTGGTAAATTTATGTTTATGTTAAGTGTGAATTTTATATTTTAGACTTGCTATGGGTTCCGGATTCTTGCGAATTCCCGTCCCTAGCGCCGGTCATGACTCCTGGGTTTAGGTCGTGACAAAGTTGATATCAGAGCCTAAGTTTTAGTGTTGTTGACCTAGGTTGGTAGATTTTGAGTTTTCTTTGAAACTACTACAGCGATTAGGTTCGACTATGTCTTTGAAAGGCCTTCCTTGCTTTTAGATTTCCACGTAACCTTTAGGATATCTATTTGTTATTTGAATTATGTTTTATTTCTTTTCTTTCAGAATGAGAATGAGAGTGCGAGTCGCTCCACTGGTCGATGAGGCCGAAGATAAGAAGTCTTATCAGGACCCCTGAGCAGCCAGTTAGGCGTAGGGGTAGAGGTAGAGGTAGACCCAGAGGAGCGGCAGGTCACCGTAGACAGAGAGAGCTGCAAGATGATGAACCTGCATGCTAGGATTTTGGCGAAGCTGCTTATGCACCGGGAGTTCAGTAGGGTGCAGCAGCTAAACCCCAGGTGGTACGACCGATGCAGCCTCCATTTCAACAGGGAGTTCAGGGTATATCAGACCCAGAGGCAATATTATTCTATGCCAGAGTAGGCAGGATTTCTTTTGATGGGACTTTAGACCCACTAGATTTTCTCTATACGATTGAGTCGAGGACTCGGACTACATACATCGAGTATCAGAGGATACTTATTGTCGAGTTATCAGTTGAGGGACCAGCGTTAGATTGGTTTGTTCAGGCGATTCAGCCCCGTATGACTGCACTAACTTGGGCTCAGTTCAGAGAGCGGTTCATGAGACGATTTTGCCCAGAGCCGATGAGGATGAGTTACCAACTCCGATTGACTAGTATTTCCAAAGGTGATAGGTCTGTAAAGGAGTATACCAGGGAGTTTCTCAAATTGTCCCAATATGCCGAGGATTTTATGAGAGATCAGTACTTTGTCGTCACCACTTATGTCACCGATTTGGGTTCTACTTTTACTGGGATGGCTACTGCAGGCTTAACTTTTGAGGCAATGATTGAGTTAGCCAAGGAGATTGAGCTTAGGCTCATTAGGCAGGGAGTCATGCCTGACTTCTATCATATGGGAGGTACCAGAGCATGAGGATATCGGGTACTCAGTATACGACGTTTCAGATAGGCTCCAGTAGTTAGCCCAGAGGATTTGTTTAGTAGGGCCAGAGACCTCCACATAGGGTCCAGAGGAGCAGTAGACATAGCCGTAGTGGAGCCCGCAGACCTATCAGATTTGGTTCAGGTGCTCCCAGTAGCAGTAGTGGTCAGAGTTCAGGATATGGTAGCACAGGATCTGCAGCCAGTGCTTGTCCGACGTGTGGCAGAGTCCATCAGGGATCGTGTTATATGGCTCCAAGAGCATGCTTTAGATGCGGACAGATCAGACACTATGCCAGATCATGTCCTTATTCAAGGTTTCCGCAGCAGTTCCCTCAGCCTTCTTCAGCGAGTGTGGCTCCAGCGCAGTTTCAGCCGCCACCATTTCAGTACCTGAGCACCTTTTAGTTTGTAGCCCAGCAGGGGCAAGGTAGAGGCAGTGTTAGAGGATTTGGGCAAGCTTCTACCAGCCAGCAGGAAGGCAGAGGATAGGCTAGAGTTTTCACTCTCACGCAGCAGGATGCTCAGGCATCCAATGCAGTGGTAGTAGGTACACTCCCGGTATGTTATTTTGATGCTAGAGTTTTGATTGATCCGGGTGCTACTCATTCCTTTATATCTCCTGTTTTCACTTCAAAATTGGGTTGGCAAGCTGCGAGGATAGCAATTCCTTTATCAGTTGCCACGCCTCTAAATGATTCATTGGACACCGATGTTATTCTTCTTGGGTGTCTTGTGTTGGTAGGAAGCAGAGAATTGCCAGTAGATCTGGTGTTGCTGGATGTAATGGACTTTGATGTAATCCTGGGAATGGATTGGTTGTCTCAGCATTATACCACTGTAGATTATCGTAGTGAAGAGGTGATTTTCAGAATTTCGGGTGAAGAGGAATTCAAGTTTGTGGGTGATAAGAGTTCTGCACCATTATGGTAAGGAAGATACTGAGAAAAGGGTGTCAAGGATACTTGGCATTGGTCAGGGACACAGTTGCAGAACAGACCTCCCTCTCAGATGTTCCTGTAGCTTGTGAGTTTTCTGATGTCTTTCCTGATGAATTACCGGGTTTACCACCTCACCGGAAGATAGAATTTTGCATTGATGTGGTTCAAGACACAGCTCCTATCTCTATGCCACCTTATAAGATGACACCTACATAGTTAAAAGAGTTAAAAGAGCAGTTGTTGGATAAGGGTTTCATTAGACCCAGCACTTCTCCTTGGTAGGGGTGAGCATTCGGTCGGTTTGGTCGGTTTTGGGGGTTTTTTATGATCGAACCGAACCAATCTATAACCGAATCGAACTGAATCAAACCTAAAATCGAATCAAACCAAACTGAACTAACCGAAATTTTCAAAATCCAAACCGACCAAAATTTTTAAAAATATTAATTTTTTAAATTTTTTATTACATTATTATAATATTTAAAAATTAAAAAATAAAAAAATTAGTAAAATTCGGTTAATTCGGTTAACCAAATTTTATGGGTAGAAAACCGCACCGAACCAAAATTTAGTTCGGTTCAAAAATTTCAAAAATACCAAAATAATCAACCGAACCGAACTGGGTCGGTTCGATTTACGGTTCGGTTTCCACGAAAGGCTTACTCACCCCTACTCCTTGGGATGCACCAGTCTTGTTTGTAAAGAAGAAGGATGGTACACTTAGACTGTGCATTGATTATAGAGAATTGAACAAGGTGACTGTTAAGAACAAGTATCCTCTTCCGAGGATAGATGATTTGTTCGATCAGCTTCAGGGAGTACAGTTCTTCTCTAAGATCAATTTAAGGTCGGGCTATCATTAGTTACGAATTAGAGAAGCCGGCATTCCTAAAACGGCATTCCGTACACGATATGGCCATTATGAGTTTATGGTGATGTCTTTCGAATTAACCAATGCACCAGCAGCTTTTATGGATCTGATGAACGGGTGTTCAAACCATTTTTGGATCAGTTCGTGATAGTTTTCATCGATGATATACTGGTATATTCGAAGAGCATGGAAGATCATGTGTATTACTTGAGAACAATATTGCAGACACTAAGGGAACATCAGCTTTATGCTAAGTTCTCAAAGTGTGATTTTTGGCTAGAAAGTGTGGCATTCCTTGGGCATGTAGTGTCTAAGGATGGCATTCAGGTTGATCCACAAAAGATTGAAGCAGTATCTGAGTGGCCTAGACTAACAACAGTCACAGAGATTCGGAGTTTCTTGGGTTTGGCAGGGTATTATAGGAGGTTTGTTCAGGATTTTTCAAGGATTGCAGAACCTATGACCCGCCTAACTCAGAAGAATGTAAAGTTTGTGTTGTTAGAAGCATGTGAAAGTAGCTTTCAACAGCTAAAGGATAAGTTGACTACAGCTCTAGTATTGACTTTGCCTAATGGAGTAGACAAGTTCATTGTGTACTGTGATGCTTTCAGAGTTGGCCTAGGTTGTATATTGATGCAGAATGGTAGGGTAGTGACTTATGCTTCCAGGCAATTGAAGAAGCACTAGTAGAACTATCCTACTCATGACCTAGAAATGGTCGCTGTTATCTTTGCTCTCAAGATTTGGAGGCATTATCTGTATGGGGTAACATATGAAATTTACATTGACCACAAGAGTCTGAAGTATATCTTTCAGCAGAGAGATCTGAATCTCAGACAAAGAAGATGGCTAGAACTTCTGAAGGATTATGATTGTGACATCTTGTACCATCCAGGCAAGGCTAATTTGATAGCAGATGCGTTGAGTAGGAAGTCCTCGGGTAGTCTTGCTCACATTAGTGTGGAAAAGAGACCTTTGATCCAAGAGATGCACAAGTTAGTGGACCAAGGGTTGATGATGAAGATAACCAGGTGAGGAGTATTGTTAGCTTAGTTCAAAGTTAGATCCGTATTGAGGGATAGGATCAAAGTAGCTCAGAGCAGAGATCTTGATTTGGTAGAGCTTGTAGAGAAAGTTCACGAAGGGAAGTTCACTGATTTTAATCTCAATGATGAAGGTGTTCTATGGATCAGTGGAAGGCTATGTGTTCCTAACGTGGATAATTTGAGAGAAGAAATATTGGAAGAAGCTCATTATGCAGCTTCAGTGTACATCCTAGTTCCACTAAGATGTACCATAACATAAAAGATCTTTATTGGTGGGATGGAATGAAGAAAGATGTAGCTGAATTTGTTTCCAAGTGCTTGACTTGTCAACAAGTGAAAGCAGAGCATCAGAAGCCTTCTAGAAAGCTTCAACCTCTTCCGATTCCTGAGTGGAAATGGGAGAGAATCACTATGGATTTTGTGACAGGGTTGCCTCATTCAAAGGATGGACATGATTCCATCTAGGTGATAGTGGACAGGCTAATAAAATCAGCTCACTTTCTGCCAGTTAAAGCTACTTATCTAGTGGCTAAATTGGCTAGACTGTACATCAAGCATATTATGTGCCTTTATGGGGTGCCTGTTTCTATTGTTTCTGATAGAGGTTCAGTGTTTACCTCTCGATTTTGGCAGAAGTTGTAGGAAGCAATGGGTACCAGGCTTGATTTTAGTACTGCTTTTCATCCTCAGACGGATGGTCAGTCTGAGAGAATGATCCAAACACTTGAAGATATGTTGAGAATATGTGTAATGGATCTTGGAGGCAATTGGGATGATTATTTGCCATTGGTAGAGTTTGCTTATAACAACAGCTACTATAGCAGTATTGAGATGGCACCATATGAAGCTTTGTACGAAGGAAGTGTAGATCCCCTCTGTGTTGGGATGAAGTTGGAGAAAGAGAGTTAACTGGACCAGAAATTATTAAGGATGGGTTTGAGAAGGTCACTTTGATTAGAAAGAGATTGGAGACAACAGCTAGCAGACAGAAGAGTTATGCAGACCCGAAGCGCAAGGATGTGGAATTTCAAGTTGGGGATTATGTATTCTTGAAGGTGTCACCAATGAAGGTGTTATGAGATTTGGCAAGAAAGGGAAGTTAGCACCGAGATACATAGGGGCTTTCGAGATTTTGGAGAGAGTTAGCATGGTTGCATATCGGTTGGCTTTGCCTCCGAATTTATCTCAAGTGCATCTAGTGTTCCACATTTCGATGCTTAGGAAGTATATTTCGGATCCTTCGCACATTTTGCAGCCTCAGAGTGTGGAAATGAATGAAGATTTGATGTATGAGGAAGAACCAGTTACGATTGTTGACTGTCAAGTTCGTCAGCTGCGTTCAAAGCAGATTCAGATGGTCAAAGTTTTGTGGAGGAACAACAATGTGGAAGAGCACACGTGGGAGACTGAGACAGAGATGCGGGTGGCATATCCCTATCTTTTTCAGCAGTGAAACCCTATATTTTCTTTTCAGTTATTAAAATTTGAGAACGAATTTTTGTAAGGGAGGAGGACTGTTATGACCCGTATTTTTATTTATTAAATAAAAAGGGGAATTATTGAGTTTTAATTATTATTTTATTTAATTAGTGATAAATGGAATATATTAATACATTTTAATAATTATTGGTATATTTTAGTAAATTATAATAATTGTTAAAGAGTGTATTTATATTGGATGTATGTATAATTGGGGAGATATTTGTTATTTTTTTAAAATAATTTATTTTTTGTACCTTTTGTACTATAAAAAAAATAAAATAAATAAATACATTAAAAATATTTTTCTTTCTTTCCCTCTCTCCCCCCCTCCCTTTTCTTTTCCCTTATTCTCCTTCTTCCCCTTCTCCAGCACCACTGCCAGCCACTAGTCACCGCACCGGTCAGCCTCCACATTGCCGTCGGATTTAATCAGAGGATACTTATCAGAGTCGGCAAGATTTCTTTTGATGGGACTTCAGACCCGCTAGATTTTCTCCATACGATTGAGGCGAGGACTCGGACTGCATACACCGAGTATCAGAAGATACTTATTGTCTAGTTATCAGTTGAGGGACCAGCGTTAGATTGGTTTGTTCAGGCGATTCAGCCTTGTATAACTGCACTGACTTGGGCTCAGTTCAGAGAGCGGTTCATGAGACGATTTTGCCCAGAGTCGATGAGGATGAGTTACTGACTCCGATTGACTAGTATTTCCAGAGGTGATAGGTCAGTAGAGGAGTATACCAGGGAGTTTCTCAGATTGTCCCGATATGCTGAGGATTTGATGAGAGATCAGTACTTTGTCGTCACCACTTATGTCACCGGTTTAGGTTCTGCTTTTGTTGGGATGGCTACCACAGGCTTAACTCTTGAGGCAGTGATTGAGTTAGCCAAGGAGATTGAGCTTAGGCTCATTAGGCAGGGAGTCATACCTGACTTCTATCAGATGGGAGGTATCAGAGCAGGAGGATATCAGGGTACTCAGTATACGACGTTTTAAATAGGCTCCAGTAGTCAGCCCAAAGGATTTGTTCAACAGGGCCAGAGACCTCCGCATAGGGTCCAGAGGAGCAGTAGACATGGTCGTAGTGGAGCCTGCAGACCTGTCAGATTTGGTTCAGGTGCTACCAGTAGTAGTAGTGGTCAGAGTTCAGGATATGGTAGCACAGGATCTGCAGCCAATGCTTGTTAGACGTGTGGCAGAGTCCATTAGGGACCGTGCTATATGGCTCCAGGAGCATGATTTAGATGCGAATAGACCGGACACTATGCCAGATCATGTCCTTATTCAGGGTTTCCATAGCAGTTCCCTCAGCCTTCTTCAGCTAGTGTGGCTCTAGCACAGTTTCAACAGCCACCATTTTAATATCCAAGCACCTCTCAGTTTGTAGCCCAGCAAGGGCGAGGTAGAGGAGGTAGATGCAGTGTTAGAGGATTTGGGCAAGCTTCTACCAGCCTGTAGGGAGGCAGAGGACAAGATAGAGTTTTCACTCTCACGCAGCAGGGTGCTCAGGCATCCAATGCAGTGGTAGCAAGTACACTCCCGGTATGTTATTTTGATGCTAAAGTTTTGATTGATCCAGGTGCTACCCATTCCTTTATATCTCCTGTTTTCGCTTCGAAATCGGGTTGGCAAGCTGCAAGGATGGCAATTCCTTTATCAATTGCCACGCCTCTAAGTGATTCATTGGACACCGATGTTATTCTTCTTGGGTGTCCTATATTGGTGGGAAGTAGAGAATTACCAGTAGACCTAGTGTTGCTGGATGTGAAGGACTTTGATGTAATCCTGGGAATGGATTGGTTGTCTCGGCACTATGACACTGTAAATTGTCATAGTAAAGAGGTGATTTTCAGAATTTCAGGTGAAGAGGAATTCAAGTTTGTGGGTGATAAGAGTTCTGCACCTCATAATCTTATCTCCACCATTACGGCAAGGAAGATTCTGAGAAAAGGGTGTCAAAGATACTTGGCATTGGTTAGGGACACAGCTACAGAACAGACATCCCTCTCAGATGTTCCTGTAGCTTGTGAGTTCATAATCATTTAATTGAAGAAAGAAAAAGTAAAAAAAAAAAAAAAGAGATATATTTTAATTGAAGTTGATGATTCCAAAATTTTTAAAAAAAACATTGCAATTGACTTGAATTGAGAAAGAGTGAGAGAGAGAATAGATGTTTAAAGAAAAATAAAATATTGAAAAGAAATGAAGATGGTGAAAAAAATGTTGAGAAAAAAATTAAAACACACGTTAAAAAAAGTAAAAAATGCTGAGAAAAAAATTAAAACAGTCAAAAAACGTTGAGAAAAAAATGTTGAGCAAAAAAACATTGAGAAAAAATAGATTAAGACATTAGAAAAAAAACATTGAGAAAAAAATAAATGAAGACAATATAAAGCAAAAAAAAATGTTAAAGAAAAGAAAA
>CATIWK010548493.1:0-10710 GCA_949634005.1 Mallotus japonicus
TATAATTGATTTGGTTTTCAGTTAATTCTTTGTGTTTCAGTAATTATCTTGTGATTCATTCTAGGCCTATTTGAATTGCATGTAGATGGACAATTTCACCAACGAGAGTTAGGGGAGATTGTTAGCTTATGACACCAAGAACTTAGACCACTCGACCACCAGAGTAGGCGAGCTCTTCGGAGAGTCACGACTGTAGAAATACGGTGACAAATAATTGCTAAAGAACTTAATGAGTTTGGATTAGAATTTTAATCATGAGAGTAGGTTAAATCCTGATCTTTGCATGCTTAGTTGAACTTGAGAGAGACATTAGGTAAATTAGAGCAATTACCCTTAACTGAATTCTAGGTTAATTAAATTAATGTTGTATTCATGATTTGATTGGAATAGTGAAACTAGACCTAGACACTGTGTTTACGATTAATTGATTTTACTTCTTAAAAGCTATTTGTCACTTTATTTTTATCCAATTTACTAATCAATTTGCTAGCTAAGATCATAAGTAAGAATTATTGGTAATCAATAGTCAATCTCTGTGGGAACGATAAACCTTTACACTGCAACCACAACCGTACGTTTTCGGGTATTTAAAACGCAACAAGTATTTATCATTATTTTACAACAAGCAAAAATAAATATAAACTCATCAGAAAGAAGATATAAATATTTTCAAGTATAATGAACGGAGTTATTTTTAAAAAATTTAATTATTAGTATAGAAATTATTGTAAATGTAATAATCAAAATACATTTATAAAAAATAAATTATTATTAAAAAAATAATTAATTAGTTATATTAGTATTTTAATAATAATTATAAATTATTAGTATAAAATAAATTATTTTTAAATAATCAAATTAATTTTTTATTTTAATAATCAAATTAAATTAGTAGTAAAAAATTATTTTTAAACTATTTTTTTACTAATAATTTATTTTACATAAACTAAATACTCAATATCAAGTCAAAAACTGGAAGTATAAAGAATCTATTATTAATAACTATTATCATTTATCAAAATCAAAGTTACAATTTTTGATAAATCAAAATAACAAAAATATATTTGTAAAATTTTTTACATAAACCAAAACACCAAGATCAAGTAAATAAATTTAGCAACAGTCGATTTAAAGACTTAAACACGAAACAAAAATTTTTACCTTTTAATTGATGTGTCTTCAAATGAACTTCTCTGACTCGAATTATTTTGAAATTATGCAACTTCCACCAAAATGATCAACCGATGATCAGATCTACACATTTGGGGCTTCCACCATTAAGATCTCTGTATGAGATCGAGAAAAAACTTCGTGAATCCAACCAAAACAATCGATTCACCAGTAATACAAGCAAAAAATCAAAGAATAAATACAACATCCATCAACATCTAATAAAATAAGGAAACAAAATACCCAAAAAATTATAAAACATTTAGATCTAACAAAATCATTACCACATCTAGTTGATCCAACAACTAAAGGCCCTTGCATGTCGATTTCATCACTGTCAATATTAACTTTTGAACATTGACAGTAAAAAAAACAACAACAAAGCAAAAAATGATTAATTTTTTATAGAACAAACACTGAGTCAATGAGATTTGAAGGAAACATTTCGATTACAGAGTATTAGTCTCTGAGAGAGAGAGAGACCATTTAGAGAGGTGAGAAAGAGAGAATAGAACACAAACAGCGAAAAGGTCTATACTAGAGCAAGGGAAGAGGCAAAGTTTGAACGGAGAAGACAAACGGCGGCGAGATAAGATTGAAGGGTTTCTGAGTTAAGGTTTAGTGTTAGTAGTAGAAGAGAGAAAAGGGGACTAGAAGGTTCGAGAGTGGTAGAGGGGCGGCGTTAAAATGGGAGAGGGAGTGAATGAGAGGCTTTTATAGGGAGGGTTAGTATTTTTTAGGGTTAGGGTTATGTATGTATAAAAACAATGTAGTTTTAAGATTAGGTGAACAGTGGTTCGGTTTTTCGGTTCGTTCGGTTATTTCAACACTCCAACCGAACAATAAACCGATGATCGGTTTTTATCATTTATACCAATCGAACTGCCACTCACCACTTCTCGGTTACCGAACCGACTATAAATTTTAGTTCGGTCCGATCCGGTCTGGTTTAGGCGGTTCGGTCGGTTAATGCTCTCCCCTACTCAAGACAGTGGCTTTTGCTTCAAGAACAATAAACACTATCAATAGTCGCCCTTTTTCTTAATTTTTCTTTTATGGGACGCCATTATTTTTGTACTGGTAGGTACTTGAGTCATACACTTAAAAAAGGTTCTTGACCTGACCTTAATCCAAATCTTGTTTTAGTGACGGAGCCGCCACTGATGTTAAAGCTTGAAGCATGTGGTTTTGGTCACGAGGTTCACAGGGTTTTAAAAAAGAAAGCTTGCTACTGTCATGAAGGTTTCTCTCATTGCATTTCACGATTTAAAGGCAAAGTCAAATTGTTGTTGCTCCCATTGCAAGAAAAGTACTTTGAATAATACATAAAATCAATCTGTATTCTCTTCTTAGAAGGGAAGGTTGACAGATTGTAAATTAACAGTTAAGCACGACAAGAAATTGTTTTCCTTTTTCGTTTATTTATAACAAATAGACGGGTTCTCCAACTTTAAATTAAAATATATCTTATAATTAACAGCTATTATGCCAAATTTAGCGACCATGATAACAGGGTCATTTGGCACCGTAACCAAAAAAAAAAAAAAAAAAACTTTTACAAGTAATTTATTTGTAGGATTTTATTTTCTAATTAAAGATCATTAGAATTAGAAACTAAATCCTGATAGATTATGACAGATCTCGTTTAAAGAAAAATTTCTAGCCACACACTGATAGATTATGACAGATCTGTTATTATATAATGAGTATAAGTAAGTTGTCTCCAAACCCAATTTTCTAAACGCCAGCAGCCATGACCTCTCCCTTAAAAATTATAGTTTTTATTCTTCAGTGCTTCATTGTAGCTAGCCTAAACCACCCACTAGACCCTTTAAATCCAGATGAAATAAACCAAGTACGACTCATTGTTCAGAAAGCTAACCTTAGCAAGCCTCCTAACCGAACCTTAAATATTTATGATACTCTTATTAATAATCTTCAACAGCGTCCTAATCTAACCTTTCATTTTCTTGATATTCAAGAACCAAAGAAAACAGATGTTCTCAATTGGCTATCTTCACCTCACCAAAATACCTCCCTTCCTCGTCAAGCTAAAGCTGTGGTTCGAGCTGGTGGTAAGACTCATGAGCTCGTTGTGGATTTGGCTTCAGGCTCGATTATATCAGATCATATATATAAGGGCAATGGTTATCCTCCTTTCACTTTTCAGGAGCTTTACAAAGCTAGTAAATTGCCCTTCCTGTACCCCAAATTCGTTGAATCTATTTTGACTCGCGACCTGAATATATCAGAAGTTTCTTGTATACCTTTCAGTGTTGGGTGGTATGGAGAACGTGCTACAAAACGTGCAGTTAGAAATTCATGTTTCTATAGGGAAGGATCAGATAATGTATTTACAAGGCCTATTGAAGGAATTAGCATTATAGTTGATGTTGAGGCCATGCAAGTTATTTCGTACACTGATAGATTTACAGCCCCATTGCCTAAAGCTGAAGGAACCGATTTTCGTTCAACTGGAAAGCCTAAATCTATCATTTACAACGTAACAGGTAGTGGGTTCACCATTGATGGCCATAATGTTAAATGGGCTAATTGGGATTTTCATTTAGCATTTGATGCTAGACCAGGAATTGTTATATCAACCGCCTCTGTATTTGATGCAAAAGCGAATAAATCTCGTCGTGTGCTATATAGAGGACATGTATCTGAAACATTCGTTCCATATTCGGATCCTACAAATGAATGGTATTTTAGGACTTTCATGGATGTTGGTGAATTCGGATTCGGACGAGCAGCTGTTACCCTCCAGCCGCTGATTGACTGTCCGGCCAATGCCGCCTATTTAGATGGGTTTGTGGTTGGGCAAGACGGTCAGGCACAGAATATGTCGAATGTGATTTGCATTTTTGAAAGATATAGTGGTGACGCAGCTATGAGACATACAGAAATTAATGTTCCTGGAAAATTGGTAAGATATTCTAGTTATAACTCACAAATTCTTTTATGGATTTTGTTTGGAGATTTTTCTTTCTTTTTTTTTTCCAGAATTTTAATTGCTTTTACAGATACAAAGTGGGGAGCCAGAAATCAGTTTGATTGTTAGAATGGTAGCTACGGTAGGAAACTATGATTATATTCTTGACTGGGAGTTCAAGAAAACTGGTTCCATCAAAGTTGGGGTAAGTTTTCATATTTTGTCATTTCTTGACTTTTTTTTTTTAATTGAGGCCAAATCCATATGAAATCGATAAACTCTTATCAATATTGGTGCATGATAGTTTGAAAGCCTTAAACTCCTTTTTTGACCATTTAAATAAATGCATTTTTCCATTGAACATTTAATTTTAGAATAAGAATGGTTACATAACATCATAATCATTTTTTTTATCTCTTACTAGAACTCTTACGAATACTGGTGGATTTTTGACCATTTAAATGAATGCATTTTTATATTGAACATAAAATTCTTAGAAGGCATATGAATTTCTTAATTTTGAAGAATTGTATGGGAGTTTTTGCCATTTATGCTGATGTAGATTCAACTCGTGATCTTTGATGGCTTGAAGAAAATCCTTGTCACTTGACTACTCAACCCTCAGCAGCATATTGTTTGAGATCAGCCTTGTATTTTAGATATTGGCGAAAGCAAATTTTTTATGTTTTGATACTGGTTTTGTAGGTGGCCCTGACAGGTATATTGGAAATGAAAGCCACATCATACACAAACAATGACCAAATAACTAAAGATGTATACGGTACCTTGATAACAGAAAATGCTGTTGCTATTAACCATGACCATTTCATCACATATTATCTTGATCTTGATATCGACGGCAATGAAAATTCATTTGTCAAAGCCAAAAAAGTAACAAAAAGAGCTTCCAGTGCTCAATCACCAAGAAAAAGTTATTGGACAGTGGTTACAGAAGCAGCGAAAACTGAAAGCCAAGCAAGGCTGCAACTTGGGTTGGAGCCTACTGATCTAGTGATTGTGAATCCAAATAAAAAGACTAGGCTTGGAAATCAAGTGGGATATGCGTTAATTCCAGGACGACCGGTGAATGCCCTTCTGGCTGATAATGACTACCCTCAGATTAGAGCTTCTTATACGAAATATCAATTGTGGGTCACTGCTTATAACCAGTCAGAGAGATGGGCTGGTGGGTTCTATGCTGATAGGAGTCATGGTGATGATGGCTTGGTCAAGTGGACCAGCAGGTAACATTAATTTGAAGACTCAAAATACTGAAAATGCTTATTGCTTATAAATCAGTTTGATTTGTTGTAATATTGTGAAATGTGCAGGAATAGAAAAATTGAAAACAGAGATATAGTTTTATGGTATACTGTAGGATTCCACCACAGCCCATGTCAAGAAGATTTCCCAATAATGCCAACGCTTCATGATGGATTTGAGCTTCGACCCGCAAATTTTTTCGAAAGAAATCCGTTGCTGGATCAAGAGTAACACAGTCAGTTTCATGTTAAGGAACTCTTTCGCCAATAGTTCACAGGAGCTAAATGTACACCCATCAATACAATTCAGCTGGAGTGATTGAGGTGGAAACTGGTAGATGTTGCATATTTATTTTGTCATATTACACATTTTTTATATATTTTTTAAGTTTAAAAAACAATAACATTATTTAAAATAAAAATTTGGACTAGGGTATATATATCGTAACTTGGACTAAATTGTTTAAAGAAATTATAAAAATAAAATAAATTTGGATTAAATTGTTTAAAACATTATAAATATAATAATAATTTGAACTAAAATAAAAC
Organism: Mallotus japonicus; assembly: GCA_949634005.1. Taxonomy (NCBI): domain Eukaryota; kingdom Viridiplantae; phylum Streptophyta; class Magnoliopsida; order Malpighiales; family Euphorbiaceae; genus Mallotus; species Mallotus japonicus. The sequence goes on from CATIWK010548493.1 coordinate 5,917, forward strand.
ATTTAACAAACATTAAAGGATTTATTTGTTAAAAAAATAAATGCCATTAAAGCTATAGTGTCTAAACAATTTGTTTGGACATTATGACTTTTTAGAAATTTGATGTAGCACAACATTTCACTGAGATATATCTCCATACATTTAAATGATCAAAGCTCACATAGCATTCTTTTCTTCTTCTTGAATTTGAAATCCCACCTCCGCTTGATGAATTGAGATCAAACCCCACGCAACCATAACTTTGTAGTTTCTCAAAGATTTTGCATCAAAGTGCTATGCTTGCTCAAGCTCACGATCAATGCACAATAAAAATAAATGATTAGATGTAGACTCCCCTGTTGCCTGCCTGTTGCGTTTTAAATACCTGCAAGCGCACGGTTGTGATTGCAGTGTAAAAGATTATCGTTCCCACAGGAATTGTAAATTGAGTACTAATATCTCTGCTTATTATCTTAGTTAGTAAACTGAATAAAAGTGATTTAGCTATAAAATATAAAACAAAACAATTGAAATTAATAAAATCAATTAATTAAAAACTTAGAGTCTATGTCTAGTTTCACTATCCCAATCCGATCATAAACACATTTAACAAACAAAAGATATTGATATCAGTTAAGGGTAATTGTTCTAATTTACCTAAAGTCTCTCTCGAGTTCAATTAAGCATGTAAAGATTAAAGTTTAACCTACTCTCGTGATTAAGAAGATAATCTAAACTTATTAAGTTTCTTAACAATTAATTTACCACTGTAGACTATGCCTACTATCATGGTTCCTCGAAGAGCGCGCCTACTCTCGTGGTCGAGTGGTCTAAGTCCTAAGAGTCTTAAGCTAATAAATTTCCTTAACTCTTATTGGTGAATTTACCCATAAACATGCAAGCAAACTGGCCAAGAATGAAAGCATAAAATAAGTCCAACTCAAAGAATTAATTGAAAATCAATTTGATAAATAAAATCTTGTGTTCAATCACATTATGAAATAGTTAATCCTAACATAAACTCTAATGGAAGTTTAGCCACACATAACTGTGGCGAAGAACACAAACATGTTTAAAAGAGTAAAAGATGAAGAAGAAGAAAATAAAATAAAATTCTTTGAATCTTGAATGAATCTCCTTTAATCTTCATTTTTTCTCTTGTTCGTGCCTTCCAGAATGTGGAATTATATTCTGAAACAGCTCTTAAACCTCCTTTTATAAGGTAGGGTTAATGAGAGTCCTTTTTTCCTTTGAATCTCTTTCCCTTCTAAGGTAGGAAAATTCCTTTTTCTTGACATGGCTTTAGACACGGCCATGTTGAATGTTGTGTCATATTGCATGTCAAGTTCTATATCATCACACGGTTTGAGTCATGCCATGTCCAATGTTGTGTCAAATTTTTTTTTCTCTTTTCCTCACTTGGCAGATGACCACACGGTTTTGCACATGGCTTTAATGAAGGCGTGTCACTCTACTTTGCTCAATCCATTGCTCGACACGGTTTTGGCAAACCGTGTCTTATGTTGTGTTGACAAAAATCCTCATTCTTCTTGGATTTTCTCTTTAAACTTAACTACAAAAAGGAAAATTAATTAATCATAAATAAAACTCCTTAAAATATGCTTTAAACAATAAAATCCTAATTAAAATACTAACACTTATATATTTCTTATTTAACCTTATATTCTGCCCAAATTATTCCAATTCTCATTCAAAAATTCATTAAAATTCAACTCAAATACATGTAAATATTATACACATCATATCTCCAATCCCTAATTCATCTAATTGCTCCAATTGGTTAATGAAGTATTGCTCATATGTGCTTTTAGCACATCTCCAGAATTGATTTTAAAATTAAAGTCCTCTCCACCTTTTATGCCATATGGACCATATGTGCATAGCACACCACCTGTGTTCAAACATGGGCAACTCTTATTTTACAGCTTCAATTAGGCCCTATTACAAGAAGAAACATATAAAAAAACATCAATTAAGATTCATTTGATATAAATATATTATAAAGAGACAAATGACAATTGACTAACCTTTTGCATGTCGCTTATAAAGAGTCAGGCCGTCACCATTCGAAATCCTAAGATTAAGCTTCAATAATTGTAAGAACCAAATCCAATTGACTTTGTTTTCCACATTAACAATAGCCTAGGCAATTGAGAACATTTGATTATTCCCATCTCTGCCTATGGTTGTTAATGACTTACCTCTATAACAGGTTTTGAGCAAACACCCATCAATTCCTATGATTGGCTGACATCCTACTTTCCATCCCTTTTTCAAAGCATCAAAGCAAATATAAAGCCTCCAGAATTTATTACTATTAGGCTCTGTACACAGCACTACAGTTGTTCCAGTATTTGCTTCATTCAATTCTTCAACATATCTCCAAAGGCTAGCACACTCTTCCATATAATTTCCAAATAAATCATACATGACCTTTTTCTTTACCCTTTTATACATTGTGAAAGATACATTGCATTTCAGTTCCTAAAAATATATGCTTTTTGAAATCAATAATCTTCATCTTAGGTTTTTGAACAATTCTATCCTTATAATAAGCAGTTAAGAATTTAGTGGTTACTCTCTTATTCTTATACACTCTACGGAATTTGTGTTAAGGATTATAAGATTTAATTCTGAAATCCCATGTTTTGTTCTCAACATAGCATATATAAACCATGGGCACCCTTTTTTTTGTACACACAGCCTTGATCCTAATGTTCTTATTTTTTATGAAATCCACCTCACAGCCCTTTATCACTGAATATTTTGCTATGGCATCTATGAATTGTTGAGCTGTTTTAAAAACCATCCCCACAATAAAAGCTGGCATTTTAACACTAAGATCATAAATAATCCTATCAAGTTTCTTTATTCTCATAGTCTGCCCAGTTTCATCTCCAGAATCAATCTTCATGCTATAGTTGCCATTAGAGTCATAATATTCAGTATTCATATGCAATTCCTCATTTTCTCCACTATTTTTACCAACTTTTTGAGTACTCGAGTTTCCACAAGTTTGAGGACTACTTTCAGTACCAATTTGATCACTATTTTCACCAACATTGTTGTTTCCAACCTCTTTTGCCTCTTCTACTTTATTATTTTTTTCATCATACTCTGCAGTATTTTGTTCCTACAGTTGCTATTCATCTTGAGGCAAAACAGGTTCAATGTTGTTGTAAAACTTCTTCATTTTCTCCCTAGCCTGTTGCAGCTCCTCATCACCTCCATTTAATATCATATCATTTTCTTCTTCCATATTAACACTACCTTCATCTGACATCAAATCATTTTCTTCTTCCACATTAACACCACCTCCATCTGACATCACATCATTTTCTTCTTCCACATTAACACCACCTGCATCTGATGTTCTTTCAACCTCATTCCTTATTGCAATTTCTGGTTCAAAATCTATTACATTAGCTTGAACATCAAACACTTCATTCATTTGCCCAATATCCACACCTACACATGCCTCTGGATTTGTCTCAAACACATCATTAACATCCATATTAATTCCCTCTAACAACTGTAGTTCTTCAGGCTCATCAACACCATGTTTTAAGTAAAAGTCCAGTGAGTCCAAATGTTCACAATATTTAAATATCTGAAATATCATCCTATCATAAATAATTAAAAATGATCTATCATGTAGTTTATGTTTAGGTTTCAGCTAATATATCTGAGGTATCTGGCTATAACCTTAAGACCTCGCATACCTCTCAATCTTCATACAATGGAGTCTATCTCTATTAGGAAGCCACAACTCAGCCAAATCCTCATTTTCGTATCTGAGGTCAGGGTCCTTCACAAACACTCCTCTGTGATGAAACCTTAAATTTATAGAGCTATCACTGTCTCCCATTTGTACATAAATACAAACAACATGCTAAATTACATCATACCAATATAAACATTACTTATCTATTTAACATGAAGCAAGTCATGAATGCAATATTCAAACAAATAAACTCATTTCGTGTCAAATACAAGATCTAGTATGTGTATTTTCACTAACTCTTTTGATTTTACTACACCAAAATTGTGTAATCTTAAGAAATTTTTCACTGTTGACAGAGGACATCGATAAAGAATAACTTTTTCACAAAATCAAAAGCAACAAATGATTGATTCAAAAAATTTTTTTAGTAATTTCATTCACTAACCTGCTACTATTGGGTAGATCACACTTCCTTTACTTTAAATTTTCACCATCTTGAACTGATTCTCTCATTATTTATGAATAACGTTGAGATTTTCAACCAGGAAACACTTATTTCTCTTTCTGTGTACTAGCTAGCCCCTCCATGTACAGACCCAATGCATGATTAGGGCTGAGCACGGGATGGAGAAAATACCGAACTGAACCGAAAGACATTAAAACCGTATCAAACCGAATAATTTTAACCCCGAACCGAATCGAACCGAATTTTGTAACTAATTTGGTACGGTACTGGATATTTACAAAAAACCGAACCGTACCAAAACCGTAGCGAACCAAAAACAGAATATAGTACTGAATATTAATAATAACATATATATGTATGAATAAATAGTAGTGAACTTAATTATATATTTTCATTATATTATTAAGCAATATATATTAAGTAATATATGTATAATAATATATGATAAAAATTTATATATTTTGTGCTTAAACTATAATAAATAAATTACTAACAAAATATTTTTATTAGTTTTATTGTCATCATCATCATCAACAAGTAAACATGTGGATGCCCATTATGTTTCAATTTAAACAAAAAATATGAAAATAAGAAAATTAACATT
>CATIWK010548768.1:0-11655 GCA_949634005.1 Mallotus japonicus
AAGCTTGATGATAACTGCAGATTGCCAAGGTTTAGTCAGATGCTCCTTCACACGTTGAGTTACCACTACCTCAGGTAAACCTTCCTCTGTTGAAACTTCTAGCTCATCGTCACTCAGATCATCTTCCGGTAAGCTTTCGAATAGAGTCCTTTCCAAAAGGACAGACTCATCTTTAAAATATTTTCAAATTAAATTATTATTTATAACAATAATAATAATGAATAACATAATATCAGTCTTATATATATATATATATATATATTCTAAAATCATAAAACAACAAAATTTTTTGCTTTTATAATTTGAATATATTAATTGGAATTTTTTTCAAAACTAAGTTATGTGTATTTTTTAGTCATTCAGTTTTATAGTAAATTTTAAAATTTAATAATAATAATAATAATAATAATAATAATATATATGTATTTTATTTTGCATTAATGGGTCTCATATTGTTCTTCATAAAATATTATGAAGCACTTGTCAAGTTTTATAAAAATTATCATGCAAAAAGGGAAGGAAAAAAAAGAAAGGGAAGAGGAGAAAAATATAATTTAAAAAAAGAGGGAAGGAAAAAAAAAGGAGGGAAAAATAAGGAAAAAATAAAAATAAGCAAAGAAAATGAAGAAATAAGGAGAAAATAAAAATAAAAAAGGAAATAAAAATGAAAAAGGGAAAAGGAAAAATAATGGGAGAATGAGAAAAGAGGGAAAATGGCAAAAACTAAAAAGAAAAAGAAAAAAAGGGTACAGATAAAAACAAAAAAGTTAGACGCGTAATTAATGAGAAAAGTAAATCTTTTATTTGTAAAATAAACTCAAAAATGGTGTAATTTTGTAAGTTTCTCTTCAAAATAGGTATGTCTTGGCCCATAAAAAATTTATTACTGGCCAGTGTAAACACATAGTAACAATTTTGAGGCATTTTTATATCCATCATATCCTATGGACTAAATGAATGTCTTTACCATCATAGCAACAGTGTGAATGTAAACAAGTGCAATGATCTTCTTTGTGAAAACAAAAGCATAGACAGTTTTGGTCCAACTTTTTCACTGAATAAGAGCAAGAAAAGCCAGTGAAGAGAATCTTGTGTTGATGTATCAAGTGATGTAACATCCAAACTATTTTCTGCTATTATCAGGAAAATCAACATTTTAATTTTTGGATGGCATGCCTTGTGAAATTGTTTTTGACTTTGCTTCTTTAAATTATTTATACATTACAAGAATCCAAAATATAAAAAAAATGGCCAGGCGATTGCTTCTAGCTGGAGCTGTTAATACCTGTTAACAGGAATATTATACAAGTTGATTCCATAGGAAATTACGTGAAAGAATTTATAAATTCATGCAAACTAACACAATCAAGTCGATGAATACAAGAAGATGCTAAGTGATGAACCCAAGAAATTAAACTGATTAATATTCAAAGGCTCAAAATAGGCATGCAGTTTAATTTAAGTAAACCGTAGTCAATACCCAATATTTTACTCTTATCAAATAAATAAAAAAATATTTTTGCAAAATAAATAAATGAATAGTGCTGGGATCTTTTGGAGTTTTCTCCTCAGGATTACACAAAAAATAAAATAATTTAAATCAGGGTTTTTTTTTTTTTTTTTTAAATGAAGTTTTCAATAATCAAATCCAGAAATATGGTTCTCTTATCAATGTATGTCTAGTGGGCGTTTGCAATTTAGGTTGCCACTATTACTCCTGGAAATAGGAAATAAAAGGAAGAGTAATGATACATGTCGCGGGCAGCGACACTACAGTGTGTCGCTGGCTCGTAATAAATTACCAAACTAACCTTTATATTTTTTAAAAAAAAAAATTTTTGAAAATTTAATTTGTTTTGGAATTCAAAACTTAAATTGCACACAGGTGAATACAAGGATTTAAACACCTGTAGCTTGTAAATTTTTTTTTTCTTTTTTTGAAATCTAAAATCTAAGGTATACACAGGTGAACCCGTCATGTAAAGATTTAAACACCCGTAGTCTGTAAAAAAAAAAATTAAATTACACATGAATTCCTTGCTACATCAATGAATGTATGACCAAAATTGAGTTCTCGAGAAACAGAAACAATAATCCAAATCCAAAAATAACGGTTATAATGCTACTAAATCATATCATGCACTAAAGGGGCTTTTTTTTTTCTTTTTTTTTTTTTTATTAATGAAACAATTTTTATATATGGGTCAGTGGCAAAACAAGGTATGATGCCAATTACTACAAACATCCAACCAGGACAGTAAGTTCATGAAAGAAATGGTAAAACAGAATATGGACATAGTTTTTGTCTTGCATTGCTTTGAAATCATCGGCACCCATTGTTTCAGACTGGCAACATTGTTGTTACACCACAAAACAAAATACAATGAGAGCCAAAATAATCAAATATGCTATATATAATACATACATCGCTACAATCATTTCCAGGATTAAGCAACCACAAAAAGACAGGCCATACAGTCAAGTGCTACAGAAAGAAAGGAAAAAGATTCAAAGAAACAGAGGAAGCAATATAGAAATGGAAATGATGATGGTGAAGAATGAAGAAAACCCAGGAAGGCGCGGTGTGTGCATCGCAGGAGCTGAGGCAGCTCAAATAACTCGTGCCAAAAGACGGCGTAGAGATCCAGCAGTAGTTGCATTTCGTGGCAGCGATGACAGTCAAACTCAGCAGCAGCTACCACAACAAACTGAACAGACTTCTGCCGCTACCACTGTGAAAAGAAGTTCAAGATTTCGTGGCGTCAGCAGGTCAGTCCGTCAGTAGAAGAAACTTTTATCGTAATTATTGCTTGATTGAATTTCTAATATATTTGTATTGAACAGACATAGATGGACAGGAAGATATGAAGCTCATCTGTGGGATAAGCTCTCATGGAATGTAACACAAAAGAAGAAAGGAAAACAAGGTTGATAGCTCTAGTTACATTGTTTCAATTCAGTTTTCGTTTACATTCTCAAATGCTTACACTTTTTTTTTACCTGTTTTTATGTTTTCGCTTCCGTTATGGGGATTCAACAGTTTACCTTGGTGAGTTTTCTTCAAACAAATACGGAGATTGATTAATTTTGTTTTGTTACTTGTCTACTTAAAAGCAGATGTATTGACAAATTTATTTTGGATTTCTCAGGAGCTTATGATGAAGAAGAATCTGCAGCAAGAGCATATGATTTAGCTGCATTGAAGTATTGGGGGACATCAACTTTTACCAATTTTCCGGTACTCATCGTGTATGTTTGCTTGCCAAAAGAACTGCATAAAATAAACAATGTAATCTAACACTTATGTATAATTCTGCAGATATCAGATTATGAGAAAGAGATTGAGATAATGCAAACTGTAACCAAAGAGGAATATTTGGCCTCCTTAAGAAGGTAAGCTTTAATCTATCATGTACATGCATTTGTGCGCCTAATACTAATCAATTTCTGGTTCTCTAACAGTCCTTGGTTCTTTTTTGTTACAGAAAGAGCAGCGGCTTCTCAAGAGGGGTATCCAAGTACAGAGGAGTTGCAAGGTGATTTTTTTTTTTTATTGACTTGATATTCTCATATGCTACAAATCCATAGCAATTTCTAACGGTTCTTGTCCGGGGGGAAATTATGCAGGCACCACCACAATGGGAGATGGGAAGCAAGAATAGGGCGAGTTTTTGGAAACAAATACCTTTATCTGGGCACCTACAGTATGTTACACCCTCAACACACTTTCAATTTCTGGTGAAAAAAATAGGCTTGGTTGAAATTTTAATATGCAAATATGAAAACCAACAAACAACAATCTTCCAGTGAAATATTGAAACTAACAATTACTTGATGTTTCATCTCAGGTACACAGGAGGAAGCTGCTCGTGCCTATGATATTGCTGCAATTGAGTACAGAGGAATCAATGCAGTAACCAACTTCGACTTGAGTACTTATATCAGATGGCTAAAGCCAGGAATTGTGGCCCAAGTCGCAGCGAACCAGCAGCAGAAAGCTGCAGAATCACAGATGATGCCATCCATCGATAATTACACTGCAAATGAAGAATATAAGCCCTCATTCTTCAGCACAACTCCTTTCAGTTTAGATTACTTGAATTCCCCGAGAAAACGAGAAGAATTCCAAAACAAAATCCCCATTAGTCCAAGCAACAAGACTTCATCACCCACTGCCCTCAGCCTCCTCCTTCGATCCTCAATATTTAGGGAACTAGTTGAGAAGAACTCCAACGTCTCTGAGGATGAAAACGAGGGTGAAGAGTCAAAGAACCAGCCACAGATAGGAAGTTATGATGAGCTTGGAGGGATCTTTTACGACGGAATCAGTGACATCCCAGTTACTTACTCTTCAGACAAAGATAGCTTAGAGCTTCAGGAGAGAGAATTTCACTTCATTTTATGATTAAGTGCACCCGAGACATCACTGTATAAATCTTCATTTCATTAATTAGATACCAACTACAATGCCAAAAAAATGGCTATACACTCCATATAAAATTTGTGATAACAACCTCCTCATGTCAATATGTAAGTCCTTTGCTTTTACAATCCCCTTTGTCCGGAATTATTCATAATAGCAAACAAGGTTTTGGCTTGCAAAGAAATAAATCAGCTTCCTGACAGTGCAGATGGCACAATGATCTTCTAAGAACATCCTCACTTCAAAACCCCTCTTTTGGACAAAAAATCATCAAAAATTTAAATATATGAAATGTAAAGTTTGGCCATCAAGTCAGATTAGGCCACCTGAAATCAGGCACATCGACAGGAGAAGGAAAGGATATAATTGAGGAAGAGGGCAGAACATCCAGACCTTAATTTCCACACAATTTCTTCAGCCGATTTTGCAGCTTTAAATCCACCAAAATTGCAACCATTAATGTTCATAAACTATCCACAACATCAGGATAATGCAAAAATGCAAAACTATCCACGGTAAAATGAGGATGGCTTTTAGAGTTTACCCTCCGATTACCTTCAAGAAAAATGCTGCAATCACCACAACCATGTGGATCTTGATCATTTCATCTGACATTCCAGTTCCAAACTTGCAAATACCCTCAATCATCAGTTACATTCAAATATTCAATGAACATTCTAAAATTCATCAAATTTGCTCATTCAACATAAATGACTGGGTAAATACTTTCCTAAAGATGTACCTGGCAAATTAAAGGAATAAGAAAAATTATCCATAACACAAAGTAGCAAGCCAAAAATCACAACCCAACAATCATTAGGACCATGGTTAAATTGAAGTTACAAGACAGAAAAGTTGCAATTGGCTTGAGCTCTCCTACAAAACAAAAGCGTCAGATACTATGAATTTACAAAAACCTTAGAAGTTGTAACCTGCAAGTATGATCCTAGTATTGTCAGGTTCAACTATAAGGCTGTAAATTATACTTGTATCTATGGGCCTCACATCTTCAAACAATACTAGGAATTTGAAAATTACATGTTTATTCCAACATTTTTTACCAGAAGTGACAGATCAGTCTTCTATGACATTGAAAATTTATTATATATGCCCGGTGTGCAGTCCTATACATATTTAGACAAGACTATAGTATACCAATTTAAAGACATATAACTATATAATATGACATATGATATACATACGATTTATATGTGAAATGCTAAGAGCTTTTATAACACATCAACTAAAAGCATAATGTTCCTACAATTGCATACAAAGTCAGGTTCCACCACTCCGCCATACCCATGCACTCAATTTGATTTTTGAAAATATAGAGGTAAAAAAAAAAAAAGATTCAAAAGTCTATGCTGAAAGAAACTGTGAAGAAGAGAGAAGATTAAAGTATTTTTTTAACTGAAAGAAGATTAAAAGACACAATAATAATCTAAAGAATATACAACCAAAAGCCAAAATTTTAGATAGATAGGGTTAATTTTGCAAAATTTCAAGGACATGGTCTTCAAGTGCATGCTGCATGCTAAACATCAAAAGTTCCATTCAACTAAATACCCAGGCATCCATGGTGAAATTTACAGCACAAAAATGAGACAGCCAAATAACACAACTGCAGCAAAAATATTGAGCAAACAGAACTGCTGATTTCTGGCTTGAGACTTACCTCATAGAGATATGCATGCTATATTGTGTTTAAATGATACAAAGTTCTTCTCATCCAGAGAACCTCGCTCAGTTAAAACCCAACCGCTATTGCAAAGCTCCCTAACCACAACATGGTAGACCAACAGGGTCATTTTCGAAGTTTGCCTCTCATTTTCATCAAATTCTGCAAAACACCATATGCACAACCTTACTTAATCTTGACCGATTCACCTGACACCAGTTCCAAAATTTGCAACCATCCTCAATGTACCCTTCATAATTTTATTAAACAACTGCAAATTATCATTTACTCCTGTTTACCTTCAATTGCACATTGATGAACACTCTTAAAACTCTTTGCAATCACTCATTCAGTACAAAACTACAAATGACTTGATCAACGACTGCCTTCACCCTCCGTTTCTTCCAAAACAACAATTAATACTACTGATGATTTCACCAGTGAGGGAGTAGTCAAATGGTAATTCATCTCCAAGGGTATTCGAAAGTATGAGGTTCGAATCCGGCTGTCGCCCTATTGTGTAGTCCAACAATACTTAAGTCATATGACACCCCCACCCCAAATTAACTAAAAAAAAAAAAAAAAAGCACCCAAATATGCTATAATGAATGAAGCTGCACTGATTTTGGGGCATTCTTATACAGATTAGCACTTGGCAGTGTCAAATTCCCCTTTTAGAGGTAGTCTCTGATGATGTATTACATTGCACCCTAGATTACGATGGAAGATGATCCAGGTTATATTCCAACTTGTTTAAAGTGTTTCAATGCATCAAAGCATGTATCTATTCCAGAAATCCATTCAACATTATTCCCAGGCTTTTTTATTTATTGTTTGACCATAAGTTAAGGCATGATTATCCAACAAATACTTAAACAGAGCCATAGGCTCCTATATACAGAAGCAAGACCAACAAACCGACCTTTTTGTCCTCTATTCAACACCTACTCAACAAATCTGATGCTCCGCAGTGACCTTTATTAGATGGCTACTGGTCACTAGGAATAAATGAAAGATTGTTCCAGAACAATGGCAATACGCATCATGACCCAAATGAAATACTAGAAGCAAATTACTGAAGATAATATTAACTTGAAAAGGGGATGGGCTAGTAAAGAAAGCATGAGAAAGCACATAATGAACAGAAATTTCACAAATGGCATTGGACATCCATCAAGAAAATTCATGAAGTACAGCAAAAAAAATGAAACAACTTAGTAACATGGAAATATCAGGTTCAACTGCAGTAAGAATGTCAAGCAAACTGAACACTAATTCCTGACTTTTGAGACTTAACTCTCCCATCAACATACATGTGTTGTATTGTGTTCAAATTATACAAAATTATACTCCTCTACGGAGTATCAAAACTGCTTTCTTTTATTTCTAAAAAGTTTGTCTCTTTTGGCATAAAGATAAAATAGTGCAAAGAAACCTATTGCAGACATTGAAACTGAGCCCCATGGTAATGGTGGATCCTTGAAACAAAGTAGTGATGCCTCCAATTCCTGGGATGCATGGTAAACAAGAGAATGGATAGCATATAGATCATGATCTGAGGACCTAATGTAATACAAAGCCATCTCAAAATCCAAATGAGACATTGCAGAAACTGCTTTATCCAGCTTGTACTTGAACAGATTCCATCTCTGTACAAACTCAACATGTTGATTCTGTTTAAGTAGATTCCTATCACCACCATGTGCTGCTATCGATTCAAGAACATCAATAGCACTTGTTATACTGTAATTCAGTGAAGTCAAAAGAATATTTCTCCTAGCAGCATCCTTCTGAACAAAAGACAATGATGAAGTCTCCGAAAAAGGCCCAAATGGAGTCTGCCCAACACTCCAAGTATAATCTACCAAAGTACTATTATGTCTTGAACTCCATGACAAATGGGTAGGTGACACACCCCACATACTTTGTAAAATTGAACCAACAAGAGGTCGCTCAAGCTCCCTAGTACGTGTAAACACATGACGTCCATTACAGCTATAATCACTCACAGTTTGAGTAGTCTTTGTCCTCACAGCAATAACCATATCTCTAAATGCAACTGTCTGATGATACCGATCAAGCAACAACAACGTATTATAATCCAAATCAAAAACATACACCGGAAGCACCCTGCCAAAATCCTCCTCAGGGATTCCAGCCATCCTCCTAAATTCCTCAGCAGATTCAGACAATATCTGATGCAGCTTTTTCGAATCCACATATTCGCTCACAATCAAAGTATAGTTATCAAACAAAAATCTCGAAGTATACGAATTAATAGACCTCGAAATGGCAAAAGAACAAATAGAACAATCAGCATAACTAATTCCATAACTCCTAAAAGCCAAAGACTGGTCCCCTAACAACAAACCGTCCTCATCAGCCTCATCTCTAAAAGCCTTCTCAATAGCTTTCCAATCCAAATCACTCAAATCCTTACCACTCTCAGACCCATAAACGTGAATAAACTCAACAATCAAAGAAGTCTCAAAATGCACAGGAACTCTCAAAGAAGGAACAAGTAATACCTGATAGGCACTCCAAACCAATGAACTCAAATCAGCAAGAAGGGCCTTTTGGGACTTGGGTCGACCATGGAATGCAGCTAGAGGGTGAAATTCACCTCTGGGTAAGACGCCATCGCCAGATAAAGCAGGACCATAATCAACAGGACCTGCGGAGAGATCAATCCACAAATATCTCTGTTTACCAGTCCAAATAGTACCAGAACATTTAGTAAAACCAGGAGATGGATCACCAGGGGTGTAACTATAAGCATAGTTTTTAGCTTGAGAACCCAAAAAAAGCAAGTAAATGTAAATCCCCTGAACAGGTTTTTCTTTATCAAAATCTTGCTTGATAATATCATCAATTACGTCATACGGAACAGAAAGCAGCGGAGAGCGTAGGGATGAAGGGGTTACAGAAATGGCGGACTTAAGGGCATCGGAGAGACGGGAGGAAAGAGAGGGGCCGGCGAGGGAAATGTCAGGGTGGGGGGAGTGTGTGATGGCGAGGCGGTGGTTGGGGCGGCCGCGGTGGTGATCGGGAAGAGGGTCTGGGGCGATGACGTGGAAGTGATCGGAGGAATGAGTGGAGGAGAGGAAAGAAGAGAGGAGAGAAGGGGCGTCAGGAGGGAAAGAAGAGCCGACGAGACGGATGTGAAGGGAAAGAGGAAGGGAAAGAGAGAGGAGGGAAGCGATGAAGGAAGGGATGTGAGGAGGAGAAGAGGAAGCAGAGAGTGATTTCTTGATGGATGAAGGGAGAAAGTGAAATGAATCATTTGAGGATTTGGGGTCGATGTGGGATTGTTGCGAAAGGAATGGGTCTAGCCCTGGGATTGGGGAGGAGGTTGAGGTGGCGGTGATGATGAGGAAGAGGAGAAGGAAGACGGTGGTGGTGGGAGGCATTTCAGATATGTTAGGGTTCAGGTAGAAGTTGAGTTGATTGCTGCTTTGAGCAGACTAATGGTGAGCAGTGGAGCTTCCACAGAAGAAAAAGACTCAGTCGGTCAACACATAACTAAAACTGAACTCTGCTGGCGCTGGGGGTTAAGTTAACAGTGGCCCGATTCATCTTCAAATAAAAGAGAGAGACCGAAAAGAAAATGAACATGAAAATGGACATTGTGGAGGAGATTAAAATATCCGAATTCAACCAAATAACTCGACCGAAAATTTCTGTAATAGGATTGTACTGTTGACTTTTTAACTTTATTTGAATGAATTGTACTGATAAAAATATTTTAGTATAGTTTTGGATATTTATAAATATTCAGACGGAGAATTAGATCGAATTGAACCGAACCATATATAATTATATTGAATCGAAATAAACGAAATTTATTTATTTATATATTTATAATATATAAGTTATACAAATAAAATTAATATATAAATATTATTTAACTATTTTTAAATAAATAATGCTAATATTATAACTAAAATATAAATTTTTTTATTAAAAAATAATAAAATAAAAGAATTAACTAATATTTATCCAAAGAAAAAGAATTAACTAATATTTTTTTATAAATATTATTTAATTAATATTAATTACATTTGACCAAAGAATTTTATAAATATTATTTAACTAATATTAATTATTTAACAAGTAATATTAATATTGCTGCTGGTATATTTAATGAAATTTCAAGTTTCATGGATGTTTAAAAATTTAAGAAAATAGTGTATATTATATAATTCTCCGAATCTTCATTTTGTATTGGATTGAAATATTCGATCTCCGAATTGTATTGTACCGAAATTTTGGAACAATACAAGACGAATATTTTTAGTTTTAGTTCTGATACCAGTTCTCAATATTTTTAAATCTTCGATTTGTAAATCCAATCCCGGAGATTTTCAAATCTTCGGATTGGACCGGACTATGCTTAGCCCTACGTGGCACAGCCACAGACGAACTCTTTTGGAAAAAACTCAGTTTTGGCCCCTTCGTGTTTAGTGTCCACCTTCAAATTTTCTTTTTCTTACAACTAGGACTGAGCATAAACCGACCGGCCCGAAATTTTAATTCGGCTCAATTAGAACTTGGGTAAAAGGTGGTGAGTCAGTTGAAGTCGGATAAAGGTGTGTCAGATTGTAGGTGGCGGTTTGGATAGGGTATTTGCAACCCGAACCGTCCAATTATTCTATTTTTTTAATTATTAAACCAAACGATGTCGTTTAGTGTATCACTCTCCCTCATTCTTGATTCTTCCTTGACCCTAGCAACCGCGTCCTCTGTGTTTTTCTCTCTATGTCCTCTCATGTACCCCTAATCTTCTCCTTTAATCACCAAATTAGTGTGCTCTTAGCTCTTGTCTTCTCTTCACTCCTTTCTCTTATGTTCTCGTCTTCTCTGAGTGTCTGTGGATGAGGTCTATTTTCCAATGATCTGAAATTCATTCCTTATTTTGTGTTCTCATAGTGATAGAATGGATATCTACATCATGCATGTCTTGATTATGTTAATTTTAAAACATGCATGTTCAATATTAACATGATTTGCAGATTTGGTAAAAATTTTATTAGATTTGTTTTAATTCCTTTTAAAAAGAATTAGACACTAAAAAGAATCAAATAAATACTTTGCAAAATAAAAAATTAAACAAATACTTTACAAAATTAAAATAAAAAAATTCAAAAGAATCAAACAACTACTTCCTTATATTCATTGCAAAATCAATATAGTGATAGAAAAGCAAGGAGATCAGGAGAAATTGACTCAGATCGAAAGCTTCCACCTCTTTCTTGAAAGGAACTTCAATGCATGAATGCTTGAAGCATCAACTTAGAGAAAAACACAAATATTCAACACCAAATTAGTTTAAAAAAAAAACCAATATTATTTAAGAAATTAAAAATATCCAATAGCATTATAAGTGTTTTAAACTCATAAAATTTCAGGTTGAGATTGTGATGGGACTCGAGGAGGAATTTGGCATAATTAATCAAATCAAAGCTTTACTTTTAAAGTTTTAAAGCATTCAAGTATATTTAAAATATCACTGTTTTTTACCAATTCTGTTGATGTTAATAATAAACTAGTC
>CATIWK010548825.1:0-17220 GCA_949634005.1 Mallotus japonicus
AAGACTTATTGTAGGTGGCGGGGTTTAGAGCGCGTTCAAGTGCTGGCGACCACGGCACTGTGCAAACTCAGGGCCTGCTAGGAAATACAAATATGGGCTTGAGGCCCATTATTGGAGATGGAGTCGCCACCCGGATGAAAATTGGGACACACTTACAGCAACTAGATTCCACGGAAATACCCAGAAGCCGTCTTCAGAGATCGGGTTCGGAAACTAGGTATAGGCTTCGAATGCCCACCCGACCTTGTGGTCGGCCTCCGTTTGTGTTTTATATGTTATTACCTTTAGTTATCAAATGATTTCTTTATTAATGTTGGTCACACATGCTTTCAATTTTCAAATATTACCAACTTTGCACATTAGTCTTATTTACTTGCTTATTACCTTGGCAATTGAAACAAATAATGAATAAAAATATTATAACCATTCATTCAATACAAATAGGGAAGGGATTAAGGATTACAATCCTTTGTACAATTATTACTTTAATCCAATAAAACCTCTCAATAACTAATTAACTCATTAATTAAATAGCGATTAAAAATCACTAAGAGAACCTACAACAAATACTATTAGTTCAAATCTCAATATAAACAATATTCAAAAATGATAATTCAAATCATACTTACACAAAAATAAACATGAAGATCCACATAAACAAAGATTAATCATTTCAATAAAACATCATTTAAACAAGTCAAACATATAGCAAATACATGAAACACCAAATAATATACATTACATGTGCATCAGATACAAAAAATATACTAGAAATATACCAGATGTACACTAACATGGAGCAGAGTTGTGTTGAACTCTGGGCGATGAGGCGATCGCCTCTACATAAAGAGTAGAGGCGTCGCCTCTTTAATAAGGCACTCCAACACAGGATCACATATTTTCTTAAATGCTAAGAAATTCAAATCTACATGCAAATCAACATAAACCAGAGACTTAAAACTTAAAAACTCACATATTCAAGCAATTATGCTTTCATATAACATCATATAAGCAACAAATACGAAAAGGAAACTAAAATTAAACAATTTATGCCTTTAACATGAAAATGAAAAGTTTAAAGCTTGAAAATGAGAATTCTCATTGAATGAAGAACTTCTAGAGCTCCTAATTCAGCCCTCAGAGTTTGTTTGATGATTTGAATGCAAGAAATCCTTTTCTCCTTCAAAGAACTAGGCTCCTTAAGCTTAAGTTTCTCCTTCTCTTCTCTTTTCCTTATTTCTCTCTTTGTTTTTCTTTCTTTCCTTCAGAACATTTTTCTCCTTTTTTTTCTACTTTCTTTTTTCTGAATAATGGCCAAGAGTCCCCTTAAAATATCAGCCTAAGCTCCTGTTTATGCCCCTCTCATTTTCTCTCTCTAATTTCCCAAAAATCCAAGCTTAATCTCTACCAAGTATTTTCTCATCATTACTTCCTCTTTTCTAGCTCATTCTGGCCTTAAAAGCCTCTGTTTGAGTTCAAAAAAAGCAGAGGAGAGATGTGGTAGATTTTGAGTTAAATGCAGTAATAAATTACATTTATTGCTGCAGGGGACAGGTGTGATGAGGCGGCGCCTCATCAATGTTCAGGGTGAAGAGGCGGCGCCTCTTCGTTGAGGCGATTGCCTCTTCACCCAGGCCTGGGCCAAAAATGGAGGCTAACGGGCTTGGGCTTGAAGATTTAAAGTATAAGGGTTTTGGGCTAGTGTTTTAAGGCTTCAAGGCCTCATTTAAATTCTCGGATCAATTCTAAGAAGATCTCAGATCCTTTTTGCATTCGAGATACGGACTTTCTCATCACCGGACTTTCATTGTGGGCCCAAACATAGGGTGTCAACAGTTTGCCCCCTTGGTTTTTCAAAAAGTAGATTTACGAAATCAATTTTTTGAAAAAGCAACATGCATTATGAAGTGTGAAAAATGATATACCTGACCTGCAAGCTTCACTTGGGCCGTCAGTTTTGGGAATTCAAATCCGAAAGGTCGACTTTGACTCGAAATGTGACCGTGATCCTCGGGTTTTCCTGGCCCGATCAGCCACTCATTATAGTTTGACATAAACCCCGTGCCTTTCTGACGCAAGCTTTACTCAATAAAAAAGAAGGTGCGAGTTCTGAGCCTTTCCGACACAGATCTCGACTTTGAAATGAAATCGTGTTCCTCGGGTTTTCCTGGCCCGATCAACTACTCATTAATATCTTGGCATGAACTTCAGGTTTTCCTGGCCTAAACTCCACTCAGTACTGTGATCTCGGGTTTTCCTGGCCCGAGTCGTTGTCTTTCATCATGATTTCAGGAACTCTATCAAGCTCAATTATCATTCTTCATCGAATCTCGGGAACTCTATCAAGCCCGATCATCGCTCCTTATCGAATCTCGGGAACTCTATCAAGCCCGATCATCGTTCTTCATCAAATCTCGGAAACTCTATCAAGCCCGATCATCGCTCCTTATTGAAATCTTGGGAACTCTATCAAGCCCGATCATCATTCTTCATCGAATCTCGGGACTCTATCAACCTCGATCATCGCTCTTTATCGAATCTCATTTCGGGATACACCCGAATGATGAAATAAATAACTTTTTGCTTCCTCGTATTTTCCAATTTTCCCGATTTTTTTTGAACTAGGTTCCACTGGGGGATGCCTATTTGGTAGGCCATCTTCCTTCTTCTAATGGGCTTCACCCTAACCCTTGTTTTGTTTTTCTTGCAAGTTTTCCAGTTTTGCCCCTTTTCTTTTCCTATATAAACGTTTTTTTTTCTAAAAGATTCATATTTGCCTTCAAAGCTTTTTCTTTCAAATTCTCTCAACTTCCTTTACACTTTTCTTGACTTTCATCGATATGGATGCCGAACAGACTCCTGATTTGCCAGCGTGGGATTAGGTTGCACCTCCATTACATCCTGTACGCGCCTTCGGACTCTCTGGGACTGATGAGATTCCTCTTTTATTGAGTTTGCCGACCCATATCTGTGGATTGGCTACTGGAGAGGTATGTATCTATTTTTCTTCAATTTTTTCTGCAAATAGGATTAAATAACATCGGGTTACTGTTTATAAATATGTACTTGTGGATTTAACTGAGAGATTTTACATTAAATTGAGTGAAATTATGAAAAATCAAAATTGACTGGCAGAGTGCCGATGCGAAGAGGCGTCACCTCATCGATGAGGCGATCACCTCCTGAGAGGAGGTAACGCCTCTTCGATGACTTGGCAAAGCTTCAGAAGGCAATCACCTCTTGGGGAGGAGATGACGCCTCATCGTTGGGGCGATCGCCTCTTCGACTGTAATTTGTAAAATTTTCAATTTTAATATGTATAATCAATAATTTAATTCCCTGTTTTGTTCTACAGATGGATTCTCACACATTCAAAGGTGCTGGGAACTTTAGCGGAAAACGGTCCTGGTATGACAGCTTCCCCAGTGTGATCAGAGATCGGATTTGCGACACCGATTTTGAGCGTTTCATCCTTACCCTTCCGAGTGAAAAGGGGCGTACAGACTACCAGCCGCTCCACGCACTGATGGAGAGGTGGTTTGAGACCATGCACACCTTCCATCTCCCGTTCGGTGAGTTGACCCTAGATCCTATCTCTTTCGCAGCTATTACTGGGATTCAGTGTGCCGGGGATTCTATTCCCTTCAATGTGAGTATACATAGGATGGTTCCTGACCGTGTTGCTTACATCGAGTAGCTTTTGGGGATGGTTCCAGACATGAAAGGGACCCATACTATAAAGATTGAGTCAATCTGGAACTACTACACAGCAGCGAGAGTAGCGGCTGCCACTTTGGTTGTCAGATCGATCAGGTGGTGAGAGCTTTTTTGGTCTACCTCTTCGGGACGACCTTATTTGCGGATACAACAAGCTCCATTGACTTGATTTTTCTGCTGCCACTTCGAGATCTAGATCTTGTGGCGATATATGATTGGGGCAACTGTGCCCTTGCTTATCTTTACAGGAGCATGGATGAGATCGTACGAGGGGCTAGGCGATTCTGTGGGCTTTGGCACGCTATCCTAGTATGTTATCTCATCTCTTTCTTTGTTTATTTCACTAACTAGCATTGTCATTTCATCAACAATCTTCCTTTGATAGGTCTGAGCCTTAGAGTTGGAGTTGATCATTGGTATTACTCGAGTCGTTCATACTCCTTTCCCTACTTTGGCTCGATGGGGTCCAAGTCGTGCTTGGAAGAGACACTTAGCTCGGGTACATGTGCATCGAGAGCATTTAAACACGCTGACCTTTGAGGAGGTACCTAACAAAAAGAAATTAATTGATCAATGATTATATTTATAAAATTAGTTTTACTTATCTTGTTTAATCTTCTTGCAGCTGCGCTCTGATTTGTGGGGGCCTCAGGCTGAGTGGACACCCGCCATGGCTCATTCCATCCCAAAGTTGGTGATAAGAGTTCTACTCCAGGGACCTGATTGCAGAGTCTGGTACCTCGATGAGTGAGTATTTCAGTGGCATCAGGGTGCTAAGGTGAGACGACCACCTTTTTCTCCTCCCCATGGACTTTTCTGGGCACATCTGTTAGAGGGGGAGTAGCTTGATCAGGCTATCGCTAGAGAGGATGCGAGATGATACTATGAGAGGACCAGGTCTTGCCATATAGACTTTGTGCGAGCTCATCTTTTGCAGAGAGTCCCCCTGGCTACACCAGTATCTCAGGTAAATGCATAATTATGTCAAACAAGCAACTTAGGTATGCATTTGTTGTTCGCTTCTTTGCTAATTCAAATGTTCTCAGGCACCAACCAGAGGACCTGCTATTCGTGTTAGACCCACACTACAGTAACGACCATCTCAGCGTCCCCGAGTTGAGCATGTGGGCACCTTGGTTAGCACACCACGTGCTGAGGATCCTTCTAGTTCTCATCCTCAGATAGTGGTTAGCAGACTGGCTGCTCCTCCTAACCTGATGGCCCAGGGTTGGCTACCTTCCGGTGATTTGTCCTGCCAGTCCCTGACATTGGATGAGAGCATAGAGCCCACCTTTATCCCAGTAGTTGTTGCTCATGTAATTTCTTTTTCAAGTTATTTTCTGAATTAGCTTCCACCAAGGCCTAGCATCAAGCTCATTAATAACTCATTTATTCATGCAGATTCCTCAGGACCAGGGTGAGTACATCTACAGACTGGTTGAGGCTCACCGAGACTACCTGATGCAGGTTACACAGCAATGGAAGGTAATACACCTTCTATATCTACATGTATGCGTGCTTTCATAATTATTTACCTTTCTTTGCATCGTGGTAGGTTTGAGATGAGGCTAGAGTTGTAGCTCTCGAGGCCCAGCTAGCTGTTCTTCAGGTGGATGAGGAAGATGATGCTGATGAGGAAGGTGATGGAGAGCACAAGGAGCACCCCGAGGATGATAGTGATGATCATGCTGATGACGAGGGTGATGATCACGGTGAGGAGCCTAGAGAGGAGGGAGATAATCCTGCTGATGATTCTAGTGATGATGATGGAGAGGATGACGATGGTGCTGATGAGGAGTAGGAGAGTCTCCTTTTGATGTCATTAGCATAGGATCCTAGATCAGGGTTAATCTTTTGAACTTATCAAATTTCCAGGCTGTTTACAAAGCTAAATTTTTCTTTTAAAACTCTATTTTGTTTTGCATTGAATGATGGAAAGAGGAACAATTTGCATTTTGCTTATGCACCAGATTGATGAAAGAACAATTTTCTTCTTAAATTCTCAATTTCTGATAATTGATCTCTCATAAATAGTGCAATTATTCTAAAAAACAAGATAACACATGCTTCAACTGCTGAAGTTACGTCACCTCTCTAATGGGGCGTCGCCTCATTGTGAAGAGGCGATAGCAAGTCGCCTTATCACATTGAGGCGTCGCCTCATCGTTAAGGCGACCGCCTTTACACTAGTATTCTACAGCTATAAAAAACCCCAAATTCTATTTTCAAATCCCTAACTCTCAATTCCGTGATTCTCCCTCCATTTCTCTGTCTAAAACATCTCCAAAACCTCCAAACATGACTGAAAGAAACCTAAAATAGCTACAAATAGTACTAAAAAGCTTAGATGGTGAATCTTGGGCAAGATTAGAGCCATTTCATCTGTCCGTCTTCTGATCAATGCACGCAAGAAAGATCAATTTCTCATTTTTGCATGTTCTTGCTTAATTCTGGGATTCTCAAAAGCACGTCTTCAGGTTCAATACAGTCGAACTATGCCCCCTACCTGAAGAGTTTGAAGCTATCCTGGGCTGTCAACTTAACTATACCTGTCAAATCACGATTCCTCCTCTCGGAATCCCGGATATGTATTCTATTCAACTTCAAATGCCAAGATGTTCGATCTTGTTCCCCAGTTCTCTCTCTATCATATTTTCAACAATGAGGTCTTAACCAACTCACTTCTAGAAGTAGTAATGGCCGTAGATAATAAAGGAATGCCTTGGTCCCGGATGATGGCTTTATGTCTCTACACTCAATTCTTGCTTGTATCTCCTTCAAGCAACTGTGACCCAAAGATCCTCTCTATCATCGATCAAGTAGAAATGGGTCTCAACCCTTTTCTACTTATCCTAGTAGAAACCATTGTTGGCTTGGACTTCTTTGCAGAAACAAGCCGATTCTCTAGGAGTCCCTTGTTGTTGAAGGTCAGTTATTTCATCCTTTCTTTGTTGGTTGCTTTTCTGCCATCTTTCGCTCATTTTTCTGCATCTGCGTCTATAATTTGTATAGGCATGGTTTCATGAGAAACTGAGATTATTGGAACCTTCTAGAGATATTGCTCATTATAGAGCTAAACATTATCGCACTCGGTAACTTCATCCTATCCCAGATGACATTCGGAGCTGGCTAGCTACTTTCCCTGATACTCTAATACAGTGGATGTGTCCGTGGTGGAGACTGCAGCATGTGACTATCCGGAGCTATACATACTGTGTTCCAGTAGCTGGTCTGCATTTTGCCACTTTTTATAACCCTGCAAGGCTTTGCAGACACTATGGACAGAAGCAACTAATCCCTGAGCTTGTGCATGAGTTTGAACCGGGTCCACTTACTCAGAAATTTTTGGACAACCTGACTGCAACTTGGTCTCGAAGAATAATTCAAAGAGGCATCGACTACAATGGAGATCCATCTACTGATGACCAGTATAAAGCTTGGGTTCAAATGCAACAGACGAAAAAAGATGATTTCATCATTAGCAGGAGAACAAGATCGTTGCAAACATCTAGCTCTCAGGGTGTTCAAAAGAAAAGAAGACATAATTAGTCATATAATTTAGTCTTCATCTACTTTTGGTTGAATGGAATTTCCTTTTAGTTAAACAGTGTGTAATAAAGTATTTAATGCAACGTTTAATAATAACAAAGGCAATCCATTCCATTTAAATTGAGCACAAAGTAAGAATACATTTCGCTTCTTATATAACTCCTATCATTAGTTGGCTTGCCCTTGCAAGTTTTCCAACTAACTATTTTTCACTCTCCCTCTCCTTTTATATGTCCTTTATTTTTGCCTGGACCGCCTCTTTCAAGGTTTTCAATCCATCAGGACTTTTTAATTTTTTATTTTTGTAGTCTCTAACTTTTGCTTAGGCAGCCTCATTTGTGAGGTTTTCTCCCTAGCGAGACTTTACAGAAACTATTTCTTCAGTTTGTCGAAGTTGATGGGCTCTTTGAACTCATTCCCTTCCAGATCGAAAATGATAGCAGCACCCTTGGAGAATAGTTTCTTTACTAGATACGGCCCTTCCCAATTTGGCTTGAACTTCCCTCTCGGATCTGTCATTAATGGCCTTGTCAGTTTCAGAACCAAACCACCCTCTTTGACTTTCCCAGGCTTAACTTTCTTGTTGTAAGCTCGAGTTATTCTCTTTTGGTATAATTGAGTGTGATACTTAGCTTTTAGCCTCCTTTCATCCAACAAGGTCAACTAAGCTAGCCGACTCTCCACCCACTGGTATTCAGGAATTTTAAACTCCAACAGTACTCTCAACGACTGGATCTCGACTTCTACTGGTAGCACTGCCTCACATCCATAAACCAAAGAATAAGGAGTAGCTCCAGTTGAAGTTCGGGCAATGGTCCTATATCCCCACAATGCGAACTATAGGTAATAGGGCCAATCTTTGTAATTTTCCAGTGTTTTAGCCAAAATCTTTACGTTCTTGTTTGCGGCTTCTACAGCTCCATTAGCTTCAGGTCGATATGGGGATGACCTATGATGCTCAATTTTATATTCTTTCAGCAAAACAGTTGTTTCTACCTGAAACTGAACACCATTGTCACTAACAATGTGGTGTGGTAGCCCGTACCGGCAGATTATATTCTTCTCTATGAACCTTGCCATCTGTTTTGATCCGACAGTGACGTATGACTCTGCTTTGACACACTTGGAAAAGTAGTCGATTGCTACCACAATGTATAGATGACCATTTGACGCTTTCGACCTTACTTCTTCGATAATGTCAAGTCCCCATGCTGCAAACGGCCATGGAGAAGTCAACCCCTAAAGTTCCATTGAAGGCAAATGACTGACATCACCATATGCTTGGCAGTTATGGCATTTTCTTATAAATTTCACATAATCTGTCTCCATTGTTAACCAGAAGTAGCCTTGATACGCTATCTTCTCGGCTAAAACTGTCCCGTTCATATACGGGCCATATACACCTTCATGGATTTCTTCCATCAGCTTCTAAGCTTCATCCTTGTCAACACCTCAGATGTACTCCCGTCGGTGCTCTCTTATACAGCATTCCATTATGATTGATAAACTATCGAGACAACATCCTGAGAGACATTCTCTCTTTTCTATCAGCGTTTTCGGGAACTGCCCCTTCTCTAAGTATTGCTATAGATTGTAAAACCACGGTTTCTTTGTAGAGTTAACTGGCATTACCCTTATCTCTTTATAACATGGGATTCAGGATTTTATCAAAATAAGAGGTTTGACCTTTGTCCGCTCTCCTTCTTCCAAAGTTGTCGCTAAAGTAGCCAAAGCATCATTCATCTGATTCTCCTCTCATGGAAAATGCATAAATTCTCACTGAGAAAAAGATAGCATGATGGCGCTTGCATAGTCCTAATACAGCTTGAGCTTATCTCCTCTCACTTCCCACTGATTGGAGATCTGTTTCACCACTAGCATGGAATCTCCATACAATGTAATCTCTTCTGCCCCCATGCTTTTGAGTGTTTCCAAACCATAGATGCAGGCTTCGTACTCAGCTTGATTGTTGGTAGCTTTGAATTCTAATCTTTTTGCCATCGGGATTATTTCTCCTTCTGGTGAGATTAGAATTATGCCGACACTAGCTCTTTTACTATTAACAACTCCATCAAAGTACATTGTCCATGTCTGGATTGCTATTGCCCCCAGATGCTCGTCTAGGAACTCCAATTCCCATTCATGTTCATCATTAACTGGATTCTAAGCTAGAAAGTCTACTACTGCTCTCCTTTTTATCACCTTCTTTGCTACATAGTCAATGTCGAACTCAGTAAGCAGAACTAGCCAATGAGCTAATTTCCCTGTGAGGGATGGAGTTTGCTGAAGATATATAAGAGGATCATGCTTGGAGACTGCTTGAATCCTGTAAGACTGGAAGTAGTGTCGAAGCTTCTTTATAGCCCAAATAACAGCTAGACAAGTCTTCTCTACGAGACTATAATTGGACTCGTAGGGAAGAAGTTTCTTGCTTAAATAATACACTGCGTGCTAGACCTTTCCACTGCCTTCCTGAGCCAACATTGCTCCCAATGCCTCTTTCTCAATAGCCATATAGATAATCAATAATTTTTCTGGTCTCGGCACTTGTAGAACCGGAGAATTCATCAGATAATTCTTAATAGTTTCAAATCCTTGCTGACACTTCTCATCCCAGATAATCGGCTGATTCTTCTTTAGAAGCTTGCAGATCGGCTCACAGATTATAGTCAACTTGGCGATGAATCTACTGATACACTGTAATCACCCAATGAACCCTTTGACTTCTCCCTCCATTTTTGGTGCAAACATTTCTCTGATAGCTTTGACTTTGTCAGGATCCACCTCTATTCCCTTTTGACTGACGATGTGTCCCAATAACTTTCCAGAAGTTACTCCAAAAACACACTTCTTTGGATTCATCCTCAAATTGTACTTTTCAGCCCTGGATGGGAACTTGTCGAGAGCCTCGAAATTTCCTTCTCGCATCGGAGACTTCACCATCATGTCATCCACGTACACTTCGATCTCTTTATAGATCATGTCATGAAACAGAGTCGTAGCCATCCTCTGATAGGTAGCTCCTGCATTCTTTAATCCAAATGGCATGACTGAATAGCAATAAACACCCCATTCAGTGGTAAATGAAGTTTTTAGCTTGTCAATCACCGCCATCATGATCTGATTATACCCCGAGAAGCCATCCATAAAGGAATACATGGCACTAGATGTCGCACTATCGACTAGAGTGTCGATATGTGGCAAGGGAAAATCATCTTTGGGACAGGCCTTGTTCAAATCCTTATAATCTACACACATTCTAACCCTTCCATCTTTCTTTGGAACTGGCACAATGTTTGCCAACCAATGGGTGTCGTCGACCACTTCCAAGAATTTCACCTTCAATTGCTTTTCCACCTCTCCTTTGATCAAAAGAGCCCATTCTGGTCTCAATCGCCTCTTCTTCTGTTTTATCGGTATGATGTGAGGATATGTGGGAATTGCATGTTCTGTAATTTCTCTATCAATTCCGGGCATGTCCTCATAACCCCAAGCAAATACTTTCTGTCTTTTTTTAATTATTTCTTTCATTTTCTCTCTCTCATCAAGAGTTAAATCAGAAGCGAGAAGTATATTCTTTGGATTATCGCATATGCCTAAATTAAATGATTCAGTTTGCATTGAATTAATGTCAAACATATGCATGAAATGATCATCACACACAGTATAACCATTAGGCATAACATCACACAAATAAGTAAAGTCAGAGTTTATTACATTAACTTTGGAACAGAAAAAGTCATCATCAGAATTAAACAGATTAGAAAAGGAAACTTCAAGGTCATCATAGAAAACATCTATGATTGACTTAAAAACAAAAGATTTGAAGCTGCATTCGTTTTCTTGGTCATCAGCTTCTTATGTCTCCTTTGCAGAAATATCCTCTTCAAGTTCTGAAGACTGCACCAACTCTTCCACTACCAGCTCTTTAACAGTTGGTTCTTTGATCCCACTAATTTCTCCTGTAAAGATTTCAAATCCTGGGACCAATCTCTCTGATATCATTACTGGCTCGGGTTTGCCTGTGTAGGGTAGTTAGTGCCTTCTGACACAAATGTCTCTCACAGCGTCCACTTTTTAGCCTTATCCTTTGATTTCTTCGACTTCTGATAACCCAATCCATGCTTTAGAAAAGGGACTTTCAGCTCCATAAACTCCGATGGACCCTGCTGATTCTTTTCCAAACCCATTCCAGGTAGGAAGTTCATATTCTTTATCAAACTTGCTATCTTCGGGTTCAATTCATCTTCATAAATCATACAGACTTCAAACCCTGTGTTGATTGGGATTTCATTAGGTGTTAGCTTCAAAGCAGCAACGGCAGCTTCAGTCTTTGCCTAGTGGTTACCACTTGACCTTCATATGGAAATTTGATTTTTGTGATGCAAAGTCGAAGGTACTCCTCCAAGAGGATGGAACCACGGTCTCCCAAGTAAGGCAGCAAAGGTGACTGTGATCTCTATTACATAGAGATTAACCCAAGATTCGATAGGTCCAGTCTTGATTAAAGCTCTGAAGGTTCCCTCCACAGGCCTCTTCGTATCATCATAGGCCTTGATAACCACCTCTGAAGGTTTCAAGTCTGCAACCGTTAATCCCAACTTTGGTAGGATCTTCAAAGGATAAACATTAATAGCAGACCCATTGACTACCATTACACAGCAGGTGAGTTTTCCTTTCACTTCAGCCTTTATGAATAAGGCTTTATGGTGATCCCTCCCTTCCAGGGGCAAATCCTCATCTATAAACATCACAGCACCTTGAGGACTCTCAGTTAAAGAACACACCATCTGTTCAGGGCTATGGTTGATTAGAACTTTCTTATTGTCTAAAGCCATCACTAGTGCCTCCCTATGGGCTTTGGAGTTCATCAGCAACTCCCAAACACTAGCGAGAGTTCTTTCGTCTCTCTTGGCTTTGATTACTTTCTCATCTTTCTTCTCAGAATTCACATCTTCCTCCTGTAGCTCAACAGATTCTGCTTCTCCCACTTTCTCTTTACCCTTTCCAGTTGGAGGGATTTCTTTTTGTTTACTGGGTTTCCATACGTCAATTGGTCCATCTCCCTCCTTATCTGAACTCCAGATGTCCAGAATACTGACTTTAAGATCCTTGACCTGTTGATCAAGGTTCAAGCTTTTGGTTTTGGGTTTTGAGAGTGTAGGGATAGGGGTAGTATCAACAAATGAGTCAAAAACTTCTTCCTCTATCAATCCTGTGTTTATCATCATAAGGCATGGATTTGGTGGTGGCATTCTCTGATAATTTGGTAAGGGGTTGTTTCTAGTATTTGGTTTATGGGTTTCGAGGTCTGTGATTTTTCCTGAATCAATCAAGTCTTGGATCTCGTGTTTCAAGCGACCATACTTATCAGTATCGTGGCCAATGGTATAGTGGTATTTGCAGTAATATTTTGGATCGACATTTGGGAATGGTGGTCTTTAGGGTAAAGGTCGTAGCAGATTATTCTCGATTAGCTTTTCCAAAACCTTGGAAAGAGGTTTCCCTAGGTTGGAGAATCTGCAAGGCTCTTTGACAGCATTAATCTGGACGTTATGACTCGGACCAACACTACTGCTAGATCCACTCCCTACTTGACCTGCGAATCTTCCACTGAAAGACTTCCTCTCTTGCACTAAATTTGATTCTTTCTGTACTCCAAATCGATAAAGCTCCTCAAAATTCCTTATCCATAAATCCTTCAGCTTTTTGGATAATGGAAGCACACACCCCTCAATCGCTATCACAAGTTGATCACTTTCAGAAGGCCGATGATTTATTTGTGCCAACTTGGCTCTCCATCTAATCAAGAAGTTAGTGAAGGGTTCGTTGAACTTCTGCTTGATATTTTACAAATCCCTCAGAGATGCCTCCATTTGAATGTTGAGGCTATACTGTTTGACAAATGCAGCACACAACTCTTCCCAATCATTTTGGACACGAGATTCCAAGGAATAATACCATCTGATCGATGCTCCTTCGAGAGACAGAGAAAACTGCTTGACAATTTGAGACCTGTTCAAGCTAGTTGTCCTCATATGAGTCGCATAGTGCTTGAGGTGTAGATGGGGATCTTTGAAGCGGGACAAATTGTAATACCCTAGTCTCTAAGACTTAGTATAGAGCAAGAAAGGTGTCGAACACTGGGAATTTGTGTACTTTATATTAATCGAGCAGATACTTAGATGGAAAGGTAAAGTAAAAACGCAGCAATATTAATAATTTAAATAAGTAAACTAAGAATCAAAACAATAACAATTCTAATACTAACTACTATAATTACTACAAGTACTTATCAAGAATACAAAGAAGAATTACAATGTTAATCAATAAAGATTTTACTAATTAATTATTCTCAACTTAATGATTGGAAATTAGTTTAGGGTTTTTAAAAGCAACTCTCATTGTCAATTAAAAGTATTCTCTTCTTTAGTCTACACTCATTCTCATGAAATTGCAGAGATAAAAGAAAATTAATAAACATATTATACTAATGCTTTTCCTATAAGATGAATTCCTTGTCTCCAAGTGACATTCAATACTTAAATGAATTCAATCAAGGTTCCACCGAATTATTCCAACTCTCATTGCAAATAAACTGATTCATAAGTTACATATGGTGATCAAACATATATAACACAATTCTGCACTAATTGAATTCAAATCAAATAAGTAAAGTTAGAAATATATAATCCTTATTTAACTAATCATTGCAATTCCTTCAAAGACTTTGCCAAAATACATGATTAAAAGATAATCAAAATGACATATAAAGGAAAAGATTGAGATAATAAAACCCTTTTAATAACAATTCTAAACTTGCTAGCCGAAATTTGATCTTCTTCTCCAAAAATAGTTGGCTTTGTCTTTGTAAGTAAAAGAAATAAACTCTTCAAGAATAAGAAACTAAATAGTAATCGTCTATTAATTAAAGTAATCTTACATAAATCATATATATCATATATATTTTCTACAGGTCACAAATGATCTATTTATAGACCTTAGGAGTAGTTACAAGAAGTTACAAATGAGAAAGCACCCCTTGGGATGAAGGGTCACAACCCTATGCAAATATAGTAACTTTAATGACATTATCTCCAGAAAGTTCCTTATAAAAGTTGTATCTCTTCGAGTTATCTTTCTAATGCAACTTGAATTACTTCATTTAGACATTTGTAGATGAAGTTATACCCGAAATACAAAAACTGCTCAAAGCTGGAAAGTGATGGCCTTTTTGAAATGACTCAGCACCAAGTCAAGAGTCGGCATGATGACTCTCTGTAACGACTCGATATGGAGTGACGACTAAGCACAATGACTCTCTGTAGTGACTTGATCCAACCGTCATGAGTCGGCACGGCTTCAATCCAACTTCCTTAGTCTTTTTAAGCTCCACACTTCATTCCAACAAGTCCAAGGTCATTCTAATGCATCAATTGAACCTAAAAACATATAGAAAACATAGAAACTACAATAAAAGACACTTGGGAAGAAAAATATCAATAACATAATCAAATTAAGACATAAACACACAAAAATCACATAAAATAACAACTAAACTACCCTAAATAACTAGGCATATTTGCATTGTATCAGTGAATGAGTGAGAAAATCCCCCTAAAAATCATGGTCTTTGTCCTTATATAGCCTTTTCTAGAATGTCATTTCACCTCCCATAGATTTGCTCTTTCAAAATGTACACCTCAGCATGTTTTGTGTTGGAATCTTGCTAGTTGCGATCACGGTAGAGGGGCCTCTAGTGAAAGGGTGGCACTCGCTATGTTGCCGCGCTCGCCATAGTAGACTGGGCTACCAGGAACCCATGATCACTAAGAAGCCGCGATCGCTATAGACCTCAACCTCACTTGGCTACTTGCTTTGACCATCTCGCGATCGCTACAGAACTCTTGACTCCGCTTCTCTGCTCTATTTTCTTGTCTCTTTTTCTTGCTCAAATCACCAACAATCACATCCTTTATCTTCTTTTCCCTAAAAACAAAACAAAAGTATCTAATTCTATAAATTAAACTACTCTAAATGCAACCTAAAATGAATGAATGAATTAAAAATGAATCGTAAAACTATATGAATTCTAGCACCAACATCGTGACAGTTAATCACTGATGACGTGTCACTTCTCTAACGACTAGAAATTAAATGCAATAGCTAGTTTTTTATCCTCACTATCGTGAGCATACCCTTTAAGATCGTGAGCATGTTAATTTATGGAAAAAAGTTTAAAACTCATTTAATAAGGATAGAGAAACTTGAGGACAACCAAGATGCACTCTAACATCTAGTTTTTAGTCTCAAACTATAAATACATATGCTAGAACCTCATTTAAGAAGCTTAGAAAGTTTGGTGAATAAAATTATTGCTTAGAAATCTATTTGCTTTTAATCATTCATTGTATTCATTAAACAATTTTGAGTGTTGGGATTGTGTGATTAGAGTTAAAATTATTCTTTTACTCTTTTTTTCGGTTAAGAAATTGGGAAGTAAGGATTAATTCTAGAGAAATTGGTTCAAGTGTAAGCCATTAAAATACTTGGGATTATTGGTGGTCAGAAAAACTCCTTGTTGTAAAAAAATTGAGTTGAGCCTTAAAAATGCTAGTTTGTATCAATCTAAATGAATAGATTGGTGGCAGTGAGTTGAAAATTCTAATTTGAGAATAAATTAGGTCAGATATATATTTATTTAGATACCAAACTTTTTAAAATTGCCTTGTCTTGAGCTTAATTTTTTCTCAACTCTTAAACCTTTTTTTAAGTCTTTAATTTTTTTTAATTTTATTTAAAATTCCTATTCACCCCTCTGGCGCTTTCATAAGTTCACAGTGATTAGTTTTTTCAGAAACATTATAATTAGTTTGATATTACATCTATTGTAGATTCATATTTTTTCTTGATATTATTTAATAAAATATTAAAACCTAAAAAAAAATGTAATATTTAAATGCCATCAAAATTGTCACAAAGCGAAATCTCAAATTTCTAAATTATACTTCTCTCCGGAAAATATATAGAGGTTCTTTCTAAATCATCACAAGAACAAATTATTTTATTTTGGTAGCGAGTAGTAATTAACGTTCCATATTGTTAACAAATTATTTGGAACTTTTACATCACAAGATGACATAACAATTCTTTCTTGTAAAATAGAAAAAGAATTTTCATGTGGTATTTTATTACTTGCAATTTTTTAATGAAAAAGAACGTGTGAAATATACTACCTGATGTTATAAACGTGATATGTCAATTCCAACAACAAAAATAAATAAATAAATTATAATACATTAAATAAATAAATAATAAATTCTTTCTATAATTATACTTAAAATACAATAGAATTGCTTTTTTGAAAACGACATTTGCCTCCATTCTATGAAGATTGACATAAATAATTTTATAATATACGACAGATCTTTTAAATTTATATATTTAGAAATAAAATTTTTTAGTGTTTTTATATATGCTCTTATTATTTAAAAATTATATATTTTTTATTTTTCTAATTTTCATATGATTCTCGTCTTTTTGGAATCTGCGAAAAAGATTAGAAAAATTATGTAGTGGTAAAATTGTTATAATTTCAGATTTCTTGCAAGAAACATTATGAGACTAGTAATAGAATAAAACAAAACAAATGATTTCTTTTTTTTTATTATTATTTTTTTAAGAAAAAACAAATGATTTCTTACAAGTAATGACATTATATATATTTATATATAATAAAATGGGTAGAGAATCTTGCACTCCTCCTCTTAATAATTGCACCATTTTAACTTTATTAACAATTTAAATAACTTAATTTTAAATTATTATATATCTTTCACAACAATTATTATTAACTCAAAAAATTATTTAATTATTATACGTAATAAAAATCTAGTAATTTTAATACAAATAATTTACTTTGATTTAATTGTTTTATATTAGAATCACTCATGA
>CATIWK010548866.1:0-11922 GCA_949634005.1 Mallotus japonicus
AGATTTTTCCTCGCCCAATATTGCAAAAGAGATGCATGTTGGCCATTTGCGGTCTACAATTATTGGTGACACGCTAGCTCGCATGCTTGAATATTCTAAAGTTGATGTTCTTCGTCGAAATCATGTTGGTGATTGGGGAACACAGGTAAACCGTGGTTTCTGAAAATTTTTATTTATTGCATGATTATTGATTGCTGTCCTTTGGTGAAAACTTAATTTATAGAAAGTTTGAGTGATTGGGTCCCTACCTTATGCATACATTTTGCCTTTATTCAAAAGCAGCATCTTGTTTAAGGATTTACATTTGCTTTGCAGTTTGGTATGTTGATTGAATTTCTCTTTGAAAAGTTTCCAAACTTCGAAGACGTAAATGAAGCAGCCATTGGAGACCTACAGGTAAGCAAGAGCTATTTAATTGTTTAAATTTGAAAATTAATATGTAGAAGCAAACTTTTCTAGGCTGCTGTTTTAAATTTAAGAGTGAGATAGCAATATTGGACTATGCATTAAAACTTTGACCAATTAAAATTTGGTCCACTTGATTTTTTCCTTTGTTTACTTGAGCAATTTCTTCATATGCTCTTTGCATTTTTAGTGGATCAAACTTCAGTAGTTTTTTGATAATAGGGGATCTATAACTTATGCTATTCATAGTTTGGAAATATGTCATGTGCAATCTTGGTTTGAAAATGACACAAGAACGTGAGAGAAACTGTCATGTCCTATTCTGTGCTAAAAACAGCCAGAGTATACAAGACCAAAATTTAAATAGATTGTTGTCTAAACTGTAATAGTTGGATGTAAAGTCCATAGGATTTTCTTTTTGTTTGGAGAAGTAGATTTGGGACTTCTTTTGGCACTAGATGATGTGGGTTTCAGAACATGGACAGTTGTGATACTAAACTTTTCATACAATGTGGTTCATATGATCTTAACTTGGGTGATGCATTGTCTAGGCATTTTACAAGGCATCAAAGCAGAGGTTTGATACTGATTCTGAATTTAAGGAGAGGGCTCAGAGAGCAGTAGTTCGTCTTCAGGTAAGGTTGGATTTAATATTTTAGTAATGTAGGACTTGTAACTCTTTAGTCAAGGGAATGAATGTGAAATTGTTTTGTGTTTAATGCAGGGGGGAGAACCCAAGTACCGCCAAGCATGGGCGCAAATATGTGACATCAGCAGGAAGGAGTTCGATAAGGTCTATCAGCGACTTGGAGTTCAGCTTGAGGAAAAGGTAGAGATGTTGTCTTTTGTATATGTATATTTATTCCATGAGTACCAACATAAAAGGTTTATTATGAGGCTGCATTTAATTCACAGCTTGGGCTTGGTGGGAAAGCAATAACTTCTTGTTCTTCTTACATACCAAGCCATTCATTAGCTTTGTTGCATCATATTCCATTTGCTAAGTGTTTTCCCCTTTCAAACTTTTCTGTTTGATTTTATGGAAACCGTTACACTTTGTTAAAGTTCCATGAAGGGATCAATCGATGGTTATTTTATATTGTTTCATCTGTCTGCAGTACACACCGATATTTATGCATTTTGAGTGATTGAATTGATAACCAAATAATATACCAAATTCGCATGAATGTACTTATACCATTTCTTGTTTCTTAGGGAGAAAGCTTCTACAATCCATACATTCCTGGGGTTATAGATGCCTTAGCCAATCAAGGATTAGTTGAAGAAAGTGAAGGTGCTCGTGTGATCTTTATCGATGGAGTTAACATCCCTCTTATTGTTGTGAAGAGCGATGGTGGCTTTAACTATGCTTCGACTGATCTGGCTGCCTTATGGTACTATTTTCAAATTCTGAGTGAAGTCTATGTTTTGGAGGGGATGGCTGTACTTATGGCTTGACTTCATGATTCTAACAACCACATTCACACATAATCTTATATTATTATTTCCCCGTATAGGTATCGCCTGAATGAGGAGAAAGCTGAGTGGATCATATATGTTACTGATGTTGGTCAGCAACAGCATTTTGATATGGTATTCAAAGTAGGTTTCTGTCACTATATCTTGAATTGTCTTCTCTTGAGCCATGCTATGATTTTTTGTTTGCTAATTTCTTTGTTTTGCCTTTCGTATTCGTTTTACAAATCCTTTACTTATTTTTGATTCAAAAAGTTGCAACTTTTAATTTTTTACCAACATATTCCATGCCTTGAATTCATGCTGTACTGCTATTTATGATTTATAATTGTAGATTGAAGGTCTGACCATTGTGTGGTTTACTAATTCAGGCTGCCAAGCGTGCGGGTTGGCTCCCATCTGATGATAGCATGTTTCCTAAAACTAGCCATGTTGGGTTTGGCCTTGTTCTTGGAGATGATGGCAAGCGCTTTAGAACTCGTGCCACTGAAGTGGTTAGATTAGTTGATTTACTAGATGAAGCCAAAAATCGCAGCAAAGCAGCCCTTGTTGAGCGTGGTAAAATAATTGGAATGATGCATGATCTATCTGTTGTTATTTTTCATTATCATCTTTATGACTTTATGTTTGTACAAATACCTCGTAATATAAGCAACTATTACTGTGTTCTGGACAGGTAAGGCTGAAGAGTGGACTGAAGAGGAACTTGAGCAGACTGCTGAAGCAATTGGTTATGGTGCCATTAAGTAAGATATCCATACTGATTTGAACTTTTCCATTTAGCTGCAAAAAGTACTATATTCTTAATTATCAGCAATTGATTTGGTGGTTCTTAATATTCTAACTGAATTGAGTATTCTATCTACTTGCCATAGCCACACTGGGTACCTGAAAAATTAGGGATTTTTAGGTTTTGGAATGCAGAGAGTTTGTGTTTGTAACTTGAACCTTTTCCTCTGAGGTAATAAACTTCAGTAGCAGAAAGGTGAAGTTTGAATCGACTTGAAGAAACTCTCAGCAATGAGAAAGTTAGGTTTGTCTTTCTGCATATATGCTGTTGTTTAGTGAAGCTGTAGAAACCTTGAGGTTGCAAGCACAAACTAGCAGGTTGGAGTAGGAGCAACCATTTTCATGCAACAATGACGAAGAGAGGGATTTTTTAAGCATTTCTCAGATCTCAGGATTGTGGTGTGGCGGACCATACCTGTGGTAATGGCCTTTTTAAGGCCTGTTCTTGATGATTAATTGGACAAAATTTACAAGCCACAATAGACCCTTCCTGTTGGCAAAAGTAGAAGAAACTAGCTAGATTCCAGTCTCTTTATTGCTATTTTAGGCTTTAGGATTTGGAAAATTCCCAATTGTAAGAGTTTTCGGATTTGGGGAAAGATATTTAGATTCTTGAGTGACTGCTTAAATTAGCAAGAAACCTCATATTGCAGCAAGATAACTGACTCATGCTTCAATTGTATATTGCACAAATTTCCTGCCCAAGATATTGCTAATTCTGAGAATAAGCTGACATACTTGTCCTTTGGTTGCATAATATATGCTCTGATTCTTCGAGTAAAACACATTTTTTACTAGTCCAAATGGTTGTGAATTTGCTACTTGAACTGTGCCAGATCACTACACATGTTTTTTTTGTAACAGTATTGTTTTTGGATAGACAAGTTTATCTTACAATGTACCTTGATATATTTACACCTTTATTGCTCTGTTTTGTCAGGTATGCTGACTTAAAGAACAACAGATTGACTAATTACACATTCAACTACGACCAGATGCTAAATGATAAGGTATGCACATGAAGTAAAACTTGTTCATTAGATTTAAGTTATAATTTCCTCTGAATAAGTTTCCATGCCCTATTACTGCACTTTCCAATACCTGTGTGTGTGTGTCTGTGTTTTTTTTTTTTCCAAAAAATTTTTGAACAGGGCAACACTGCTGTTTATTTACTATATGCACATGCTCGGATCTGTTCGATCATCAGGAAATCTGGTAGAGATATGGAGGAATTGAAGAAAGTAAGTTCTCTTCATAGTTGAAGCTGTGATTATCGTTAAAACTGTTCATATGCAGAAGAATATGTTTCTGTATCTATTTGATAACATTTATGCCACTTGCAATTCATTGTTTATGTCACTGCATTCAAGATAAATTAGAATATAAACTCTGGCTACAATCTTCATATACTTGGATGATGCTAATTTGAAACTGAATAACAATTGTGAGTTTTGACTTCTCAATGGCCATGATGCTTTTGATAGGATTTTTTTTTTCTATGCATTTGAAATTCTTTCCAGCTTGGATATTTTAGCAAAATTGTAATTCATTCAAGTACATGTCTTTGGACATTTGTTCTAGTTAAAATCAACAACATCATCCCCCCACCAAGCGAAGCATTCAAGCCTGTGTTTTTTATTTATTGTGGATTTGAACGACTTAAATTTTGCCTAAAGTAATGGCAGATAACATCTGAAGCATCTATCTATTTATTGTTTTTGATTATCATGATTATTTTTGTGGTGCAGACGGGCTCATTGGTTCTTGATCATCCTGATGAGCGTGCACTGGGGCTTCATTTATTACAGTTTGCTGAGGTGATATTTTTAAAGATTCACTTTTATCTTGCATTGCAACTTAACTTTAAGCTTTCAAGTTGAATTATTATGAATGTGTTTGCCTCACTTGTCAGACTGTTGAGGAGGCCTGCACCAATCTGCTGCCAAACGTGTTGTGTGAATATCTCTACAATTTGTCTGAATATTTCACCAAATTTTATTCCAATTGCAAGGTATATTCCAACTGATCTCAAATATTTTTTTCTAGAGTGATTTTTGTATACCCTTTGATTTAAGGTGATACTATTATTATTGGAAAATTCGGCAGGTTGTCGAGTCACCAGAGGAAACAAGTAGACTTCTGCTGTGTGAAGCAACAGCCGTGGTCATGAGGAAATGCTTTTTCCTTCTTGGAATTGTACCAGTTTACAAGATATAATTTTACCAACTCAATATCAATGGGTTTTGCAACCATATAAATATTATTATATTTTAATTTTTTATTTTATTAATTATAGTGATTTTTTTATAGAATCCGAACCGTCCCGAAAAACAGAACCAAAATCTCTGTTGACTGTTTGACTTTTTCTGAACCAAATCTTCCTGAAATTTTTTGCTAGGGCGGGTCCAGAGATTATGAGTTCTCCGAACCATCTCAAACTACACATATATATATATATATATATATAAAGTTGATAATCAATACTTGATAATACTAGAAATCTATAATTATATGTTACAAGTAAAATTTACTACCATTTTAATAATTAATTATATTCAAATAATTGCTTGAATGAATAACCCTAGCCGCTTATTCTCTCTTTTTTCTTTAGGTTTATTCATCAAATACTTTTGTTTTTGGCCACCGTCAATCATCTTTTAGATCGGTGGTGGTCTCTTATTGTTTTTCTATTCTATTTTGTTTTTTCATCCAATAAATACAAATATTTAATTTGTTTGTTTTATTTTTGTTTTTTTCTTTACTCGTGAAGTTATTAATCCTTTTATGGGGTTTTGGTGGTTCTCCTCTATGGAGTTTATAGTTCTCTATTATGAAACTTTTGTCAGTATTTTTGCAATCGGACTCAATTAAAGACCATAGAGTTGATTTATGGCTAATGAATACCATGAAGTGGAGCATAAAGATTGTTGAACAAACCGTCGAGTTGCAATTCAAAATAGCTCTGTCAACACTATTGAAGAATAGCGACGAATGATTTCATATATAGTTTTTTTTTATAATTCTTGATTGTACTTTATTCATATTATATGTTCATCAAGATGTGTTATTGATCTTCAATGAATGAAAGAATTATTTTTTCTCAAAAAAATTATATTCAAATAATTTATTTTAGACAATTATTATTAAAACTTAACGTATAATATTTTACATTTTAAATACTAATTAGTTAATTAATTGAAATAAAATAAATACACTCATCAACTAAATCTTTTTATAGTTAATTTTCAATATATGTTTAAATCATAAAATAAAATTTAAATTTACAAATAAAATTTTTATAGTAAAATTTATAGTCATCTTAATTTATATGTTCCAATTATAAAATTATTAAAATATAAACATTAAAATAAAATTTATATAATGGTACAATTGTTAAATATATATATTTATTATAATATAAAAATATATATTTCTTTATTATGAAGTTGATAAATATTAATATTAGATTTATGAAATAAAAAATTAGTGTAAATCTCCGAATTTTGGTTTCATTCTGAACTGTTTTAAAATCTCCATTTGTCCCGAATTGCTCTGAAAATTCAGAGCAACGGATCTATTCCGAGCAGAGATTTAAATTTTCAGAGTCGGGTCCGGATAATTTTTGAATTGTCTAACTTTCTGGTTGGGTCCGAAGAATTTGCAATCTTCAGACTGCTCCAACCAATGCACAACCCTAAAAAAGTAACAAAATAAAGGAAAATTATGCTTAAGCAATTTTTATTCAGTTGGACTGTAAAGTGGTAACTCTGATGTGTCACGTCATTTAAATTAGTCAAAATTCTTTTGGGTGATTTCTCCATGTGATTAAAATTAATGTTTTGTAACAAAAAAATATACAAATTAAAGTTATAGAACCAAAATTAAATTTAGTGTAAAGTTTAGTAACCTCCCATACTATTAACCCTGTATATAGATATTAATTTTTCATGGTTCAATTTTGTTAAAAATTCATTTCATTTTCAAAACAAAATTTATTTGCAAATGAACTTTCATTTCATTAAAATGTGTTTGATTTAAATGAATATTTTATAAAATAATTTCATTTAGATATTGTAATATTTTTTTAGAATTTGATTTAGTATCAAGCAATTATAGTTACTTGGATTTACAAATAAATTCTATTTTATAAAATTCACACCAAACACACCCTAAGAGAAAGGAAAAGTACAAATAATTATGTTGTGGTTTCATTCATTTTCGCTTAGAGGCATATGATATTTTTTGTGACAAAGAGGTACCTATGATTTAGTCTGTTAACAACCAGAGGTAATTCATACTCACACCGTTAAAAATGATAATGTGGCATGGG
Organism: Mallotus japonicus; assembly: GCA_949634005.1. Classification (NCBI taxonomy): domain Eukaryota; kingdom Viridiplantae; phylum Streptophyta; class Magnoliopsida; order Malpighiales; family Euphorbiaceae; genus Mallotus; species Mallotus japonicus. The sequence continues at coordinate 7,001 of CATIWK010548866.1, forward strand.
CAAAATTGAAATTTCAGACTAATTCAAAATTTTAGCCTCTAATTAAAAATGAATGAAACCACATGGTAGCTATTTGTACTTTTTTAATAAATTGACTTATTTTATTAAAGAATATGTGTGTTAATTTCTAAAAGAAATATGAAGAGATGAATAATTTTTTATTTTTTATTGTTTGATATTTTTATTAATTTTTTTTATATTTTTAGATTATTAATATCTTATTTTATAAAAATAAAATTTTTTTTATAAAATTATTTTCAATAATTATAGTTACTTTCACAAACTGTTAATGATATTCTATAACTAAAAATGTTAATATATAAGTAAAATTGATATTATTTTCTTTTCTATAAAAAAGAAGCACATGCTTTATGAAAAATGATTTATATATTATGTAAAATAGACTTTTTTTGCAAATACCACAAGTTTCTAATTTTAAAAATTATTATTATTTTTGTAATATATATATATATTCACAAATTATCAGTGCTATTTTATAATTAAAAGTGTTATCATGTAAAATCGGTATTATTTTTTTTATAAAAAAGAGTTATATATTATATGAAAATAATTTTTTTCACAAGTACTACAAGTTTTTTGTAAATTAAAAATATATAATTTTATTTTATTTGCAATGAAATAATATCAAGAAGAACAAATATCTTTTAAGTAAAGTAAAAAAAATAATTAAGACAAATATATCAAAAAATTAATAAAATATCAAATCAATAATTAATAATTAGTAATATTTTTACATTTTTTTCATAAATTAAAATAATTATTCTTAAATTAAATAAATCATTTTATTATAGAATAAACTCATTAAAAAAAAAATATAAACAACTACCATGTGGTTTCATTTATTTTCAATCAGAGACTAAAATTTCGAATCAATTTGAAATTCCAATTTTGCCCATGCCACGTCATTATTTCTAAATGGTGTTAGTGTTAATTGCCTCTAGTTACTAATGGACTAAATCACAAGTGCCTCTTTATCACAAAAAATATCACAAGCCTCCAAACGAAAATGAGTGAAATCACTAGGTAGTTATTTGTACTTTTCCCATAATAGAAATTTGCACTTTCTGATTCAATGAGAAATTTCACTTTACTTGCCTGCAAATAAGTACTTATTGCTGCTTAAGATTCACATACATAGGCATATATAACCCCTACCGACGGACAACTCTGTTCTACTAATCCATTCTTCACAGATTATCAGCTATACATCATACATTCAGTTAAGGAATGAAGCCCTTGCTCTTCAAGCTCTCAACTGCATCCTTAATAATTTGCTCCATGGGAATAAATTCTAAACCCAAGTCCATCAGTTTCTTAGCTCCATCCTTTGCCCTTAACAACCCTGGCTGTGTATCCCTTGGCAACCTGCGAAAAGGGACAGTTTCAGGATTTCAAGCAAGCAGAGGTAACAGTACCATGCTTATGAGCAGGTAGCTCTCCATGACATTAAACAGTGTAACCAAACCAAACAAGCATGATGATGATCCTCACACAAGGCCAAAACACATTTCAAGTATAATCAAGAACAGGAAACTTGATTTCAAAACAACAGCAAATCAGAAAATAAAATTACTCCTGGTAGAAACGGATGCATATAGGTTGTTGGCTTTTTTACCTGGGCACCTTATATTCGGGATATAATTCAGCAACCTTGACCACAAAGTCGCCATAATGAGATATTGCTTCAGTACACAAATGCCTGCCAGATGCTGATGGGTTTTCATATACCATGATATGTGCCAAGGCTACATCTTTGAAATGGACAGATCCCATAAAAACATCCTGGTATGTTTCTGTGCAACCTGCAGCAAGGATAAGATATCATTATTAGAGTTTTTCCTGATTGAAAGGGATCAGAAACGTGGAACTCTGAAGTAATACCAGTTTACTTATTGAAGAAGGGAAGTTTTAAATCCTGAAGAGCTATGAATCCATGATCATGACCAATAGGTGGAATGATTCAATGCTTAATACTATAATAACACTCCGATATAATGGAACAAAGCACAGTCAAAGACGGGGCGCAGAGCTACATTAATGAGTGTGTCATTTGACCCCACTCCAAATTAGGAAATTTTCAACGAAATCCTTAAGAGTGTGTTTGGATGCAAGCATTTGATTTGAAATCGTAGATTTCAAATATAAGGATTTCAAATAACAAGTAGTTACATGTCATTTCAAACCCTCATTAAATGAGCTATCAAATCCCTTGTGGATTTGTTTCAAATCCTCATAGATACAAATTCATGTAGTTCCCAAACAAGAAATTTAATTAAAATCCAAATCCATGCTCAAATCCCTTGCATCCAAACGTACCATAAAAGTATTATATAATCATACATCTGTCCTACTAATTTCACATTTTGACCCCACACCAAGATTTAATTTTTACTCTACTATGATTTGAATTTTTAACTTTGATCATACTTAGATTTTCTGCTCCGCCCCTGAAAACAATGTGAAGTGTGAAAATAATTAAGTTCCATTTTTTCTTGAATATTGATTTCCCAACTTTTCATGCACTTGTGTCAGGAACCTTTTACATATCAGATGTCAGTATCCAGCCAGAAAATCTCTACTGTCAAACAATTCTTTTAAGTTGAAGACTCGAAATGTCTGATTTCCTAGGTAAACATGTTATATAATATAAGGATGTGTAATTTGCAGAAATCATATCCATAAAAATACTTTCTGCAGATAACTTTTTTCAAAAATCTAATCATTATTTCCAATTTGGCTATAATACCGAAAGTCAACTAGAAATCACTTTTTGACATTCGAAGTGTATAAACAAATTAATTTTCCATTAAAGCATTTGAAATAATGGGAGCTTGCCCCATTTAGTTTTATTATACTTCTGCAGAAGATGAAATTATAACTAAATGATTAAGTTGTTTATTACTCTTGAACATATCATTGAGTAGCATGTTCCTATTTAAATTTATACTTCATTCCCTCCCTTTACATTTTGCAAGAGTCCAGAAAACAACTTTTCATTTCCATTACAAATCAATTTTCATCAAACATTACTTGATGTTTCTACCAACTATGAAAATATTTCTACTAGCCAATTTCCCCAAATAACCCCACCAGAAAGAGAAAATATTATCCAGTATGATGTTTTCCAGAACAGTTAGCACTTTGCTTGATAGGGGAGAAGAATTTAAAAGGAAAGAAAGGGTGCCAGAAAAAAGCAATTAGATATATATATTTGTCAATAATATGATGCAATATCATTTCCTAGTAGGAGACAAGTTGGGGGAGAAGGAAACCAAAAAAGAGCCTACTGATACCTAGTTGAATCTTCAAATGTTTGATTCTAAATTAAATACATATATAACAAGGGTAGTAATTAAGCCAATTTCCGTAAGAGAAACATCAGAATGGCACTCCATATTCCACTGCCTGTCTAGAACATATATTTAGTACAAAGAAAGGAAATCATCTGCATAACTTTTAACTTTTGCAGATTTTAGTTTATGGACTTGAGCCTAGCCTATAAACAAAGGAAATCATCCGCATAATTTTAACTCTTGAATATAGGCTAGGCTCAAGAGTCAAGTCTGTATATTAAAATCTGCAGAAGCTAAAATTATGCAGATGATTTCACTTCTAACTTCAAACAAATTATGCAGAAGCTAAAAAGTTAAAGTCCGCAAAAGGTTGCATTATTCGCATAGAAAAAGGAAGACTCCCAAATAACAATTGAAGACTACTTCAAGAAAATAAATCAATTTAATCAATTATTATACAAATGAAAGGGTATTATAATTACTAGAAAATTACCTTGAAGAAGACGCAGAAGCATCAACATGCTAGCATTTAGATGTGGTGGAATAACAGGACCCATAACTGTACCTGGGTTCACCACCACCACATCCAACCCCTTCTCCTCGGCAAATTCCCATGCAGCTTTCTCCGCTAGTGTCTTAGATAATGAATACCAACACTACCAAAACAACAACATAGAAAAAGAAAAATCAACAACACTAACTTACATTAGATAAATAAATAAATATAAATGATTTCCACCCGTCTAATCTAAAATATCATATTCAAAACTTAGGAAATTTAAAAAATATATACATATATATTAAGACAACATTACTTACTCCATGTTGCTTGCAGTATTCAACATCAGTCCAGCAATCTTCGGACTTGATGACATCAGCAGGCCAGTTAGGACTGGGAGTAATAGCGGAGATAGAGGAGGTGACAACCACGCGCTTAACACCTTTCTCCTTTGCGGCCGTTAGCACGTTTAACGTTCCTTTAATTGCCGGATCCAGAAGCTGCCTCTGTTTTTCATATTCATTAAACGCTTAAAACAACGGCCCCGCCAGTTCTTCTTTTTCTTCTTGATTTTTTTTAATTAAATTTCAAAAAAAAAATAAAATAAAATAAAACCTACTTGAGGATCTTCAACTTGTTCGACGATGCAAGGGGAGGCCAAATGGAAAACGCCGGCACAGCCGTCGACGGCGGGGACGATGGAGTCATAGTCGAGAAGGTCTATCTGGTAAAGATGAAGACGAGACTCTGCTCCTTCTAGAGACTGTAAATGCTTCGTTTCCTTTTCATCATCTTCACATATATAAGAAGAAGAAGAAGAAGATTTAATAATTAATGGGACATTAAAATGATATGAATGTTGATTAAATAAACAAAATTTAGATTATTAACTGAGATTTTGAACAGTAGCGCGAACGGTGTAGCCGCGTTGGAGAAGAAGATGAACGAGCCACGAACCAATGCAACCGCTTCCTCCGGTTACGCATACAATCTCTCCCTCTTTTGACATGCTGCTGCTGCTGCTGTTGCTGTGTTGTATGTGCTGTTAGTGCCTATGGCGATACGTCTGTGAAATCAGGAGTGGAGACTGGAGGAGAAGAAGCAGCCGA
>CATIWK010549097.1:0-12657 GCA_949634005.1 Mallotus japonicus
CTTTAACATTCTCCTGGGAGGTTGTTGAAAAGGATGAAATTCAAGGTTTATAGGAAGGCGGTGCTCAACTACCTCTCTATCTAGCCCAGGCATCTCTGTGTAGTCCCATGCAAAACAATCTTTGAATTCTTTCAATAGTGCTATTAACTCCTTTTTTACTTCCTCTTTCAACAAAGAGCTAACATAGGTGATTCTTGGCTCTTTCTCTGTGCCAAGATTAATTTCCTAAAAAAGGGTCTTGAACTGCATGTTGATAATCTTAAAGGCGTTATGGTGCCTCCTTTACATTTTCTATCTGTAGTTCATCAATATCCTCAAACTCCTCCTCACCTATGATTTCTGTACCATTTACCTCTAATTATTCAATAATTATTTTATTTGTAGTTTGCTGCATCAGACACTTCTTTATAGTAGTTGTAGCCACTACCAATTCTTCCTTTATGTGTCTAATCATCAATTTCTTCAATGATTGGCTTCTCCATCGGCCAGTATGTGTAAGGCAAGATAGCTTTCTCTTTGTAAATTAAATCTGAATGCTCTTGGACTTTTGCTTCCATGTCTTCCTTAGAGAAATGAACGTTTTTAGGATCTCCATTGACTCTTCTTCCAGAAAATTTAAGAGGCCCCAGGTTGACATCATAGAATCTAGCCTCTAAATTGTCTGAACAGGTACTAAATGGCTTACTGTCAACCCAAACCACTTCAATATCATTATCTTTCCAGAATAGAAGGAAATAGTGTAGAGAAGATGGCACACACCAATTACCATGAATCTAATCTCTTCCAATTAGTGCATTGTAGCTGGCACTTGATTCTACTACAAAGAAGGCAGTAAGTGACCGCCTGCTTCCAACAGTGATCTCAATTGGTAAAACCCGAGACACTCGTGTGATTTCTCCTGTAAAAGCTAAAATAGTTATATCAGTAGAAATTAAATCCTCTTCACTTTTGCTAAGAGAGCTCAAAAGTCTAAGTGGTATCACATTTATAGCTGAGCCATTATCCACAAGAATTCTGGAAAAAGGCTTGCTATTTAGGTGAGCCTTTATGTAAAGAGGTTTTATATGCTTGGTCATTTCTAGAGATGGCTTTTCAAGGATCACTCTTTTAGGTTGATCAGGCCTAATAGCTTGAATCATAACTCCACTCAGGTGCTCTACTGGCTCCCTTGATGAGGTTGCCCCCAAGTGTTATGAGATTTACTTTTCTCAGCATCTTGCATCATGAATTCCTGAGGCAGCATGACTGAGGTAGTAGAACACCCATAATGGAATGGGTTATCCCCTGTCTCAAATGCATCAATCTCCATACTTCCCTCAAAGTTGACTTCTTGAGAACATGAGCTCCCAATAGACTCCTCTTTGCTAGAAATTAGATCTTCAGTAGCCAACCTCCTGAATTTAGACTTGTTAACAGGTTCCACCTCTTCCATTACTTAATCTGGCACCTACTGTTCTTTCTCTTTTCTTTTAGCAGCACGTTGCCTTTGAAGCCTTCTTTTTTGTGTGCGAGTCAAGTGTTGTGGGAATTTTTTGTACTCCACGTGTTGCCAGTGGTTGCTAGGATTCATAGGTGGTGGAACAACAAATCTTGGTTATTTTCTAGTAAACCTTAGGGCAACCACATTCTCTTCCCTTCTAGGTCTATACCTATAATTATTATAAACATTCCCAGAAAAGTTAGAGTTATGAAAAAATTTTGTTCTTTGAACTGGAAACTTTTCTTGCCTTTTGAATGAATTCCAGTTCTGAGCAGGTCTCCAATTATTCCCAGCTTCGTTTGGTTGCCTCAAATTATTGCCATGGAACTTCTGGTGCTGAGGAAATTTTGGCCTGGGTGTCCATTTCCCTCTCTTGGGTTCATTCCTGGGTTCACCTCTCCATCCAAAAGGATTTATTGATTTTTAAAGAACATTTGCTTATGGTGGTCTGTAATACTTCACCTTGTAATCAAATTTCCTAGAGGGTTGGCCAAGAGTATCCCAGTTCTCTTCTTTCTCCATAAGCTTTTTCTTTAAATCTAGATATGTCCTAAGATAAGCACCAATAGTATTGACAGTGGGCACAGGTGGGAAAGGGTCTTCTTCAATTAGCATGGAATCTTTCCTTTCTGGAAATTTCAGCACTCCTTTGTTGATTCTATCCTGAACCACATTTTTAAACACCCAGCAAGCATTAGTAGGATGACTGTAAGAATTGTGGTACTTATAATAATCTTTTCCTTTCAGCTCCTTTGTTGTGGGTATGTTGTGATCAAGTGCCAATTTGATAAATTTCTCTTTGAGAAGAAAATCAAAGATTTGCTTTATTTTTGACACTTCAAATATGTATTGCACTTAAGGATTAGAGCCCTGTGATTTCTTCCATGCTTCAGGAGTTGTCTTTTCCAAGAGAGGAGAAACATAAGATCCAGAGTTTGTAAGTTCAGCAGTAGCAACTTCAGTATTAGACACCTCTTGAAAATAAATACCCATTGAAGTCTTTTTCCTTTGATTCTCTTCTCTGAGCAATTCCTTATATTCACTTACTTTAGTAGCGAGTTCATAGAAATCACAGAATTCCATGCCCTGAAAATTCTTTCTCAACTCAATATCCAGACCCCTTTGTGTCATTTTGACATATCCACCTTCAGGTAATATGATTTTACATATGTTTCTTATCGTTTTAAACCTAGTAATGAATAAATCTGCACTCTCTCCAGCCCTCTGAGTTACCCTAAAAAGTTCAGCTATGCAGATTTTCGACTCTGTCCTGAAGAATTGGATATAAAACTGTCGCTCCATCTCCTGCCAAGTAAGAACAAAATTTCTAGGCAATGTTGCATACCAGGTGAATGCAGTTCCTGTCAAACTATTAGGAAATAATCTTAATTTAAAATTAGGAAAATTCTCATAGTTTGCTAACTCTCCACATTGAATTATAAAACGAGCAATATGCTCCCGTGTTGGTTATCCGTTTTCCCTAGAGAATAAGAAAACTCAAGAACTCTGTAGCCTCTAGGATAAGGATTATCCCTGTCTATCATATCTGGGTATGGCTTGTGGAATTCTGGGCTGCTAATTTGATGCAGACCCAACCCATTCAGGTCCTGTATGACATCTCTTACAACATCCATATCAACTCCCACCATTAGTGGTGCTTGAGGCTATCAAGAGATAAAGACTCCTAACAGCTCTCTATCTTTAGTACACTTATGTATATCTAATTGTGTATCTGATTGATACATTAGTTATCCTTTACGTTGCATATATATGTATACTGGTTAATGAATACAAATCATTCAATTTACTTCCAATTTTGACTTTGTATTAGAGCTTGTGCTCCTATCAATGTCTTCACTCTCCTCTTCTATTTCTTCTTCTTCTTCTTCTTCGGCAATGGCAGTTAACAATGCTGTCGGAGCTCTTTCTTCCCCATCTTCAACCGGCTCCATCTCATGTCCAACAAACTTTCTCTATCAAGTTAACATCTCATAACTACATTCCATGGAAGCTACAGTTCACTCCATTGTTGAACTATTACAATCTTCATGGAATCATCTCTGGAACTGAATCTCCTCCACCCAAAAAAATCCTTGACACCGAAACAAATCAAAATATTCCCAATCCTGCCTTCATCACTTGGTTTAATAAAGATCAATTATTGTTCTCCTGGTTGTTGTCCTCCATCACTGAAGAAATCTATTCTCAATTGATTGGATTATCTTCCTCGGCTGAAGTGTGGCAAGCCTTAGCCATCGCTTTTGGTGTTATGAATCATGCACAGTAAACCCAATTGCATATCGAGCTCCACAACCTTTCCAAAGCTGATTTATCTATGTCTCAGTACCTCTACAAGGCGAAGGCAATTGTTGATTCGTTAAAATTAGCTGGACAACCAATACACTCTTCTGAATTTAATGCGATTGTATTTCGCAAATTGGGGGTTGAGTATAATGCCATCATTGCAGCACTACAACAGCGTGTTGAACCATTCTCCTTTGCCAATTACATGGTCAATTAGTTGCGTATGAGCTCTTGTTAAATTCTCAGCAATCTGATGTTCCTGTGGTTAATAAAGCGTAACAAACTTCATCTTCTGGTGACTCTGCATCACATTCTTTTTCTTCAAATAATAGAGGATGTCCAGGCCAAAGAGGGGGACGTCGTGGATTTCAGACCTCCTCATGTCAGATATGCGGCCTTCAAAATCATTCTGCATTCACTTGTCGTCGTCGTTTTGATGTTAACTATATTGCTCAAGGTAGGACAGGCCCTTCTTCTTTTCGGAACTTTAACAATTCATTCAATAAGTTCCAAGCACATCTGACAGATGCATCCTTGTCCACTTTGATTCTGCCCACTCCATCTACACCTTCGCAAGCTTCCTGGTATCCAGACATAGGGGCAACTCATCATGTCACCCCTGACCTGTCTTCTCTTAGTATTGCCAATGAGTATCAAGGTAACAAAAAATTGATGGTTGGTAATGGACATGGCTTACATATTTCATATATTGGTTTTGGTATTCTTTCTTCCCCATCCAAATAATTTCTTTTAAAAAATGTTCTTTATGTACCCCGTATTACCAAACCACTCTTGTCTGTTCAAAAATTTAGCACTGATAATAGCTGTTTTTTTGAATTCCATCCTGATTCTTGCTTTGTCAAAGACCAAGTTTCAAAGAAGACGTGCTTCATGGACGAGCTGAGCAAGGACTTTACAAGATTGGTAGTGTAAATTCACAACAAAACTCTTCTCTAGCATCTGCCTATCTTACAAATCTAGAGGATTGGCATGCGAGACTCGAGCATCCAAATTTTAAGACAGTTCGCAAAATAATTTCTCAATTTCAATTACCTTGTTCTTCTTTTAAAAAAAATTCAAATAAATGTTCAGCTTGTTGCTTAGGAAAATTACATCGCATTCATTTACCTTTGACTCATAATCGTAGTTCTACACCCTTAGAGTTGATTCATTCAGATGTTTGGGGCCCTGCTTCTATGCACTCTTATTCTTAATATAAATATTTTGTTATTTTCATCGATGATTATTCATTGTTTACATGGTATTATCCTATCAAAAATAAAAATGATGTACCATCTCTTTTGCATGAATTTCGATTAATGGTGGAAAACCAATTTGATTCTAAAATCAAAATTTTTCATTTTGACTGCGGCGGTGAATATCGACCATTAAAAAAATATTTTAAAGATCATGGCATTATTCATCGTGTTAGTTGCCCCCATATTCATGAGCAAAGTGGCACTGTAGAGCAAAAAATTTGAAACATTGTTGATAATGGTTTAGCTCTTTTAGGACATAGTGGTACCCCTTTTAAGTTTTGGGAGTTTGCATTTGAAACAGCAGTTTTTTTAATTAATAGACTCCCATCTACTTCACTAGGCAATCGCATACCCTATACTCATTTGTACAAAAAACAACCTGACTACTCCTTTTTACGTGTTTTTGGATGTGCCATTTACCCACTTTTGAGTCCTTACAACAACCATAAATTTAATTTTCGAACTTCTTAGTGTGTTTTCTTAGGTTATTCTCCAACTCATCTTGGTTATAGGTGTTTTGACATAAAAAGTTGTAAAATGTATATAGCTCGACATGTAGAGTTTGATGAAAAATTTTTTCCTTTCAATATTGTTTCTGGACTCTCAAATTCGGATATCATGCCAGTCTCTCATCCATCTGCTCCTTGGCTACAGCTTACACGTCTAGTGGATCACTGTCTTCAATCGAAATCAGGTATGACTCCTTCTTTATTTACACCTTCTCCTCCTTTATCTCATTCTCATCATTCTACTTCAACTACACCTTCTCACCTAAATCCAATTCAATCATTATCCTTATCTCAACCACCCCGTCAACCTCCCATTTACAATACAGATGAAATTCAACTCTTTGTAGACCTTTATTCTCCATCCAATACATCCGAACACCCAACCATATCATCTCCACCAAAACGCACATATATTATGCAACTCCGCCCTTCAACACTTCAACGTAAACCAGTTGCTCTTCTCACAAAACCTGAACTTTGCAAGCCTTCCTCTTTACATGAACCAACATCTTTCACCCAAGCCATTCAAATGCCAGAATGGAAAAAAGCTATGGATGTTGAAATGCAAGCTTTGTATCATAACCATACCTGGGATTTAGTTCCTTGTCCTCTCAATGGTAATGTTATTGGAAACAGGTGGATATACAAAATAAAATGACATGCAGATGGTAGTATTGAAAGATTCAAAGCCCACTTAGTTGCTCATTGTTATACTCAAGAGTATAGTTTGGATTACAAAGAGACTTTTAGTCCCGTGGTGAAGCCGATGACCATTAGAACTGTGTTGTCCATCGCGGTTTCACAAGGATGGCACTTACACCAACTTGATGTTAGTAATGCATTCTTAAATGGAGATTTGGAAGAGACAGTGTTTATGGTCCAACCGTAAGGATTTGTTGATCCTAAATATCCCACACATGTTTGTAAATTGCGCAAATCACTCTATGGCCTTAAACAAGTGCCTCGGGTATGGTTTCAAAAATTAAGCAATTATCTTCTCTCCATGGGTTTTAAAGGTTCGACGGCTGATCCTTCTCTATTTATTTACAATTCTGATCATTTTCAATGTTTCTTGCTTGTTTATGTTGATGATGTAATTCTCACGGGTAATTGTCAACAAAAACTCAAGAAATTAATTTCAGAATTATCTTTGGCATTCACATTGCGAGATTTGTGCAAACTAAGCTCCTTTCTTAGATTCAAGTGTTTCGAAACAGTCATGGTGTTTTACTCTCTCAGCAATCTTACATTTTGGATATTCTGAAAACAGTTGGCATGTCTTCTTGTAAGCCGTGTCCTACACCTATGGCATCAGGTTCAAAATTTTCCAAACATGATGGTACTTTGCTCTCTCCCTCTGACGCAAGTCTATTTTATAAACTATGTGGCAGCCTTCAATATCTTACTATAACCATGCCTAATTTATCATTCTCGGTTAATAAGATGTGTCAGTATATGCATACTCCCACTTCAGTTCATTACAAGGCCTTAAAGCGAATTCTTTGTTATCTTCAAGGGACATATCGGCATGGTTTATTTCTAAAACGTTGTGCACAGAATGCTATGCAAGCCTTCAGTGACGCCGATTGGGCTGGATGCCCTGACAACCGCCGCTCCACTGGTGGTTATCTCATCTTCCTTGGCCAAAACTTAATTGCATGGAACTCCCGCAAACAACGCACTGTGGCCAGGTCTTCAATCGAGTCTGAATTTAAGGCCATTGCAGATGTGAGTGTTGAGATTAAATGGCTCACTCACTTGCTGTTAGAACTTGGTGTTCGATTAACATACCCTCCTCATGTGTTTTGTGACAATTTTGGCACTATCTTCTTGTCTTCCAATCTGTTGTTCCAAGCATGCACACGACATATGGAAGTGGACTTCCATTTTGTCCGCAACAAAGTACAGCAAAAAGAAATCACCATCTCCAATGTTTCTTCTTCGGATCAAATTGCTGATTTAATGACCAAGGCTGTTGACAAGCATCTATTTCATCGGTTCAAGAACAAGCTTCGGTTACTTGCGTATCGCCCTTCAGCTTGTAGGGGCGTATCAAGAGATAAAGACTCCTAACAGCTCTCTATCTCTAGTACACTTATGTATATCTGATTGTGTATCTGATTATTACATTAGTTATCCTTTACGTTGCATATATATGTATACTGGTTAATGAATACAAATCATTCAATTTACTTCCAATTCTGACTGAGGCTATGGTATGTATGCCTAGGGAAAATTCATTTGGCCCTGGGGATTTGGCATATAACTTTGGGGAAATTTATCCCCCGTGCCTCTTCCTTCCTATTCGTACACTCCTAGCTGCAAGGTTGGGTTAGTCCTGCCAAAAATCTGTTGGTTAAGCCTATTATTATTCATATTACCACCATTTCCATTTCGGCCATTAAGGCCGTTAGTAGTTACTTTATTATTAGGCCCCACATCATCCCTCCGATGTGGAGGAATATACCTTTCATCAGTAATTAATTGCACTGAAGGAGCAATCTTTGTAAAATTTACCAAACTCGTCCTCTGCTATATCTAGCTTGGATGCAGTATGTTATTTGAATGACTGCTCATTCTTTTTGGAAAGTGTTTGCAGAGCATCCTGCAATATTTTTCCAAAATTGCCGAGACTGGTATTAATAGCCTGTTTTATAGAATCAACCATCTGAGGTACTGCATCCTGAAGGACTTTTTCAAAAGCTTGTGAATCAAAACTCTCAACAGTGTTAACAGCTTCTAGTTTTTGACCCGTTTGATCAGTAGGCGCCTCATCTTTGTTTTGGCCATGAGGTACCTGATTTTCTTCTGAGTATTCATCACCTACTTCTTCAGGTGTTTTATTGGTTGAATCTCCAATGCCAGATATTTTTTTCCACTTCTCAATAATTTTGTCATCTCGCTGAAATGGGTCCCATCGAGCTTGCCAAAAGATTGTTGGCTATTTTTTGATTTTAGAGAATTTACGAGGGTGCCAAAGGAGCGAGTCCTAAAAAATGATCTGACTTCTTTCTGCCGTTTGTGGATTCCCAAGCTCCTTTACCACAATTTGCTTAGATTTCAAAGATGGAAATTAATTTGCAAATAAAGAGACTATTTGAGCAAATAAAGAGAACTTGTATTGATTTGAGAGCTTAGTACGAAAACTAAAGTAGACAGTGCTGGTAAACTAAAGAAAATGATTGGCTAATAATTCTAAATTTGTAGATGTAGATTGGCGTAGATGTTTTTCTTTAATCATTCCCTTGCCTTTTATACTGCTGGAATTTATTCCTCCACATAATTGCCCCAGCCCATAAGTCTTCTGTTTTAAAGAAATAAATTCACGTAACTCTCTCCAAATAAATCCAAACGCCTTTTTCCTCAAGCCTCCGTGAGTGAATGTGAATAGTTGCTTCTAGATTCCTCCAATTCTTATCCTCCAGCTTAAGTTTCTGCAAATTGGACTTCAATTACTCAATTTGGGCTTTTTTAATTTTTAATCATATTAAAAATAATGGGCTTATATTTTTTAGCCCAAAATTCAATTTTGGTACAAACAACTATATTTGCTTATAAATTGACAAATGGATATATTTTTCTTAAATTAAGAAAATAGATTAAATTTAGGGTAAATTATGATTTGCCCCCTGTATTTTGGTCCAATACACTACTTCGTCTCTGACATTTGAAAAAATATTTATTCATCCCTGACATTTGCTTTTTCGTGTACTATTTCATCCCTACAGAATGACTAATGAGTGCTAAAAATAGCAAATGTCAGGGATGAATAAGTATTTTTTCAAATGTCAGGGACGAAGTAGTGTATTGGACCAAAATACAGGGGCAAATCGTAATTTACTCTTAAATTTATAATAAATTTAAAAGAAAATCACATGTGATGTAAAGTAAAAAATTTAAAACTGAAACAATAAAAGTAGAAATGTGAATAGAGGACATCGTGTTACCAAAATGCCCTTTTCTTGAATATGCATGGTTAAATATACCTACTAATACTATGGGATCCACACTTTACTAAAAGCTACAAATTATAATATTTAAATGATAGCGAGCCACTATAAATATCACCATTTAATAATAAAAGGGATTCTTACATAAATGTCCAAAAATCAGTTTTCATTTTCTAAAATGCCCTAATTTTTCATTTATTATTAATACACCTAAAAGATCCAAAATAATTACCTTCGTACCACCTAGGTAAATACATTCCAAGTCATTCCATAATTACCTTTATACCACCTAGGTAAATACATTCCAACTCATTCCTCCAAGCTGCCATATCCTAAACCTCCAGCTTCTCTTGCAACACAACATCTCCATCTTTTCATTCTTCAAAAAACGAAAACAATTTCTCAACTCTTACCAAAAATCATAAAAAAAACCAGCCAAAACAATAATAATTCATTTCATTCAAAACAATATTCTTTAAATCTGATCCAACTTCAATACAACCAATCAAAAACAACAAACGGAGAAGCAAAATTATATATTCAAGGTAAAATATTCAAATTCAATGTTCTAATTTGATATTCAACAAAAATCTTAATGTATGCAAACTCAGCTCATATATATCCATGATTTCATTCAATATATTCAATTTCTACAATAAATATTTTGTCATTCCATTAATATATAAGATTTTTCATTAATTTTTCTTCTTTGAATGTTAAAATACTTTATATAATCGACTGCATATTTGTTCATATCAATGTTGAGATTTGTGCAAATGTTCACTCCTTTTCTTTGATTTTTAGCATACACAAATTATGTTTTAGATTTTGATACTCCCTGACTATTTCATATTAAAAAAAATAATACAAAAAGATTTACACTATATAATACTAAAAAAAAAAAGAATATAATGATATAAATTTAACTAGAATTTATTTTTTAAAAAATTACATTGAAATCGAGGTAACAGAACATATAGAAATTCTATATATTTTTTTCAATTTAGTATACTTTTAGTATATTTTTCTTTTTTGATACATTTTTACTTGCAGGAATGGAACAATTATTGGTCTTTATTCATTACAATGGAGAATGGAGTGACAGTTTCATTTACAAAAAATTTTAAGTGCCTGGAGTACAAATTCAAGAGGACTACAGCTACCAAAACCTCATCAAAACAATTTCAAAACGTCTGAAAATCCAAAATGAAGAAAATCCATTATAGATTTCTTACCAAGTCAAAGAATAATATCCAACATTATAAAATAAAGACGACTTAAGTCTACTATTTTATATACAACTGAAGACCACAGAATTCGATAAAATAAAATACCCTCTGTGCATCACATTCAAAGCAAAAGAAATAGACAGCAACTTTTACGAGTCTCCACCAACAATACTAACAACATCATAGCATCACTTAAGAAGTAGAAAAGTAATAAATATAACTTTAGATATTGTTGATTATGCAAAACAAATTGAGAAAGAAAGCAGCCAAGTCCTTTTTGTCAACCGTTAATAATAAGTGATGTAAATTGTAAAGAAATCAAATAAGGACAACTGTACAAAGATAAAGAGACACTCAAAACAGTTGTGCTTTATACAATATTAAATAACTTTTAGTTCAAAGTCATAAAATCTTGCACCAAAAACTACTATCTACATTACTTCGATGACAATTGCAAGTGAAACATGAAAGCATTAAGCTACAATAAAATAAGAATGTTTATCATTTGAGAATTCATTAAAGAACACAACTGCAGCTTGGAAGAAAACTTTAAATAAGAAAATAAACTTTCAAAATTCTTCTTTATATCACCCTTCAACTCTCTTAACTTCTTTGAAATAGCCTTTTGTTTCTCAATAACTCTTCCAAATTCATCAAAAAAATCATCAGCAAACTTGAAAGTCTGACCATGCTTAACAGATGTTGTAGGATTAACAAATTCATCACCCATATCCTTAATATCAACATTAGTTGATTTCCCCTTCCCTTTGTAAAAAAAATCACCCAAACACAACTCTCCCTCTCATCACTTTAAGGTGAGATATTTCACAATTTTAACTACAAAAAAATCAATTAAACAATCAATCATAAAATAAAAAAAAACTCAAAAAATAACAAAACAAGAACATCAATACCTTTGTAGCTACTCTCTAAAAATAGTCCACGATAGCACCTTATCACTAATAATACTACTACAACTCCAATTCAATATCTGTGGTATTTGACCACCACTGAAAAAATAAATATTGCCAGAAACAAATAGAAAACATTCATAAAATCAAACTTGCAACGCATAAGGGAAACTATTAAGCCTATAAAAAACCCATCATGAACCTTCTTCCCTTTATTACTCACTCTCCCTTTCAAATATTCAAAAATCATATCAAACATATCTTTACCCCATTGATATTCATTATAAAAATTACATTCCACTATATCAAATGGCTTTCAACTGATCGTTTTATCGATTAGAGATGAAAACAAAAAAAATCAATAAAATATAAAACTGCAATTTTAATACAGTCATCATCAATTTTCTAAAGCTTTGAAAAAAGCACTCCTGAACATACTATTTATTAATTTTTTAACCCACCAAAATACTTATCAATCAACCTGTTATTCTCACAGTAAACAATCAAGTTCCTAAAATCTCTTACATATTTTAATCCGCTAACAAGTGCATACCACTCAATACTAAACTTCAATTTTTTCTAGAAATACCAAACCATAATTCATAAACATTTAGTTGCTTCATCTCTCTCCATAATAAATAATGCATCGATACTTCATCTCAAATTTAGTAAATCAAGAAAGTAACCAAAACAAGTAAATCAAAATATAGCAAGTTGATGCTCATTTAAAACATGTTTCAATTGCACTATAACATTATAAGACAATGAACACCCAATCTTCACAAAAGAATACTCATATGTATTCATAATAGTCAGTGAAACAATAACATTTGATCAAAAATTATTATGCTTCAATTAAAAAAATTATTTAAATAGTTAGTGAAAAACTGATTTAATGGTAATTTTTTTTAGGGTATTATAAAATGAGCAATGCCAAATGGCACAATTTGTGCCGGCACAAAAGGATATTTTAAAAATTTTACTTTTATTTTTAAGGGTAATATTGTAGTTTCAA
>CATIWK010549157.1:0-11126 GCA_949634005.1 Mallotus japonicus
AAAAATATGAAATTTAAAATTTATTTAAATTAAAAATAAAAATTACAAAATAAAATTTGTTTATCTTAATGTTACAATTTTATCTTAAATAAAATTACAATTTTTTTTATCTTACATTTGTTTATTTGTTTTTAAATTTAAACTTTTTTAAAAAAATATACATTTATATTTTAGATTTAAAATATTAAAAATTAAAATAAATGAATTATTTTCTTACTTGTGAAAATAATTAAAAGTTAATATAACATTCAAATTGTAAAAAATGGTATGATTTTTAAAAATATAAAACTTTAAGGATCAAAATAAAATATTTTCTAGTAGAAAATTACAGTTTAAATTCATCAATTAATGGTACAACTCACGGAGGGATGATTTAATATAACGGAAACAAACCTCAAAAATATCATAATGTACTTATCAAATAGGAGATATCGACTAATAAATTTGATCGAGTGAGTTTTAATAATTTACACTATTTTTTAAATGTGGCAGTTGATTTGCTCAGAACATCCTGAATTTGAGTGCCTGTAGTGTAGGACCTCTGCGGCTCTGCCAACTTTCCCTTATATTCCTTTCTCCCCAACAAAAACAAATGGAACTAGCTAGAGGGCAAGAAAATTTTTTTATGCAAAATATTATAAATTAACACACAAAAGTTGGTACAGAAAAATAAATAAATCAAAAGCCACTCATGTTATGCAATGAGAGCTTCAATCGATGGAATCTACAATTAATTTAACTAATTTGACATAATTATATATTAGGTTGTTTAAATTCAAATTACAATCTCTATTTGATGATTTAAATAGTTGTTAATTATAAATGAAAATTTTTAAGTGTAAAACACTTATAATTAATTTATTTAAATTACTTATATATTTATTAAGTTATTTATACCGGAATTAGATAAGTGATGTAATAGTTGGCAACGATTTGTTTCATTTGCTGAATAATAAATCTTCCCATATATATAGGAAGCATCTCTGAGCCATCCTTGCATTCATGCATTCAATAATATATATAAATAGGTATATATAGTCTGTTGTAGGGAGGTTCTCTCTCTCTTTTTATATATATATATATATAATGTTTGTTGTCGCCACTCATGACAGTAAACAGTATTATTGCATATTGCATTTTGTTCAAAAAAAATACTCCATCTCAAATAGAAATGGATATTTGGAGTATATTAGTAATTAAAAAATTTATGATATATCATATATCGTTATATATATTTATATCTATCTATAATCTATAATCCATCTATATCTATAATCTATCTATAGATTCTATATCTATATCTATCTATTCATATCTATATCTATATCTATATCTATATCTATATCTATCTATAATATATATAAATGTACGAGGGGGGACAAGCAAAATTACAAAAAGGTCTTCAATCATTATTATATAAAAATTAGACAATTTTATCATTTACTAATAAAAGAAAAATAAAATATAATTTTAATTTGATGGAAAGTCTATTTCATATTTTAATTAGATTAACTTCTATTTTATCTCTAATAAAAATTAAATTAACTAAAATATAATTTTAATTTAATTAAAAGTATGTTTTCTATTTTAATTAGGTTAACTTCTATTTTATCTCTAATAAAATAAAATTAAATTAAATTAATTAAAATAGAGTAATTCTAATTTAATTGAAAGTATATTTTCTATTCTAATTAGGTTAATTTCTATTTTATCTCTAATAAAAATGAAATTAATTAACATACAATTCTAATTTAATTGAAAATATGTTTCCTATTTTAATTATGTTAATTTCTATTTTATCTCTAACAAAATTAAATTAATTAAAATTTTAGTGATAATTTTGTTAAAAATATAATTTTTGATGTTTTTGTAAAATTTAACAAAAAAAGTTAAATTAAATTAATTAATATTTATCATTTAATTATTAGTTTAACTTGAAAATTACATTAAATTAATTTTTGTGTAAATAAAAGTATTAATAATAAAAATGTCAATTAAAGAAATAAATTGTCATAACTCAAATAAAAAATTTGCTAAATTGTAATTAATTATAAGTTTAATGGGGTTGTAATATTTAAATTGTTATATAAAGAAAATATAACTTTTATTATTTTTAATTTTTTATTAACAAATAACTAATAATTTTTTATTATCTTATGATTAATTATGACTATAATATTTTTTTTATATGAAATCAGTTCTAGAGTTGAGAAAAATTAACTATAAAAAATATTGAAGTAATATCATATCATTATTTAAATAAAAAAATTTATAAAAATTGTAACGAATTATAACTGTATTAAGTTAATATTAAATTGTTATATAAATAAAGAAAATTGTTATTATTTTTAAAAATTTTATTTAATAATAATAATAACATGTTTAATTGTTTATTTACCATATATCACGAGTCAAATAAATTTTTTGTTCACGTATGAAACACGAGGTTGTTTTACTAGTATATATATATATATATATTAACAACTCCAAAATGCCTTGGATACCGAATGAGAATTCATATTTTTGATATATTATCAATGTATATACTCCAAGGCAAAGCTTTGTCACATGGTTTCAGAAAAACTAAACCCGAAAAAAATAATAGCAGCAAAAAAGCATTTGAAGTTACGTGAGACTGTAAATTCTTTTATGTGTGATGGGAAGCAAAGGAATTTGAAGAATCACAAACACACAGAGCACTATAGCAAGAACAAAGCGAAGAAATTATTGATGTGTTGAACCTTTTTTGATAGCTCAGGAATATATATGTAAGGATATATCGTAATAAATTAACACATGAATAGCCAAGAAAAGGAGCGAAGGAAATCAAGAAAAGCCACTAGAAATTGAGTTGAAAGCATGTGCAAAAACACAGCTTTTGTCGGGCCTACAACCTCCAACTCCGACGAGATTGTGGGGTTTTGGTTCTTTAAAATATATAAAAATATATTTTATTTTGATTGCTTGTTCAAATATCAAATCCTACATCGATCGAGTGGCTGTGGATTCTCCGGTTGGCCACTGCCCGTCTCCTGTGTTGTTCTTCTGCCTCCTGTACGGACTTGTTATACTTTACGGATCTTTTTATTGCCTCTCCTCTCCCCTCTTCCTTTTGTCATAGGAGCACTACCCACTTCCCAACTGTTCTGCTGAAATTGGTTTGTGCCTAGTATTCTATATGCATGTGCCATGCCCAAATTCTTACACCATGCATTGCACTTAATAATTATATTATATTTTTAATAGTTATTGGTTGTCTAATTATTGAATATAATATTTATATGTAAACAACAATCTCTCGATATCTTATTAGCTATGTTTACATAATTCATCGAGTTTATATTAAACACAAATGAGTTTACAACTTGAGAAATTGTAAAAGATTTATAAAAAGAAAAAAAAAGAAAATTTATTTTCTTTAGATAATAATTCTTGACGGTCTTTTAAATTTCTTACTCATTCTATTAGCAATTAAATAAAAAAAGTATTATATCAAATAGCAATGCAGTAGTTAGTAGGCAAGATGAATTTATTAAGAAGGCTAGGATTGGTTTATACAAGCTCTCAGGTGATTGAGATAAATTGTAATATTAGTCTTGGACCCGTGTATTTGGTGCAATCTTCAGCATACTTTTGAACTGATTCTAATTACATGTTACACTATCCCATCCAAAACAACCTTTCTAGTACTCGGTTTACATGTAGCTCTGTTATGCAGGATACCATCTTCAGGCATATCTCTGGAACAAGCCATTTTGCTGAAGCGGCTGTAGACTAAATATATTTATGCTGTTCTGGGTTGCCGTTGCAAGATTGCAATGGCTTTGCACCTGTATATTAATTAATAGAGTTTAAGTTCAAGCAGGACATGTGTTTGCACTCATCTGAATATAATTTTTGGAGATTGAAGCTGGCTCTATTCACTGCCGCCACAGGTTTCATCCATTTAATTGGCAATTGTGTCTTGAACCTGATATCCAGAATTTTCATTTTGGTGATTGACTGGCTCCTGTCTCCAACCTCCACTCCCGCCCCCTACGTCTAACAGTTCAACTCAATAATTCCTCGCAAATATTCTGCTTGCTAGTTTTCTTGACATGTGAGGTGAGCCTCTAGAAAAGTTAGAATTAAAATTAGGGTAATTTACGGACACTCCCTGAAGTTTGTCCAAATTAACTACTTGGTCCTCTCATTCCCTCAACTTCTAAACGGAGCCACATTTAAGTACCTTGGGACACATAATTTACGGACACTCCCTGAAGTTTGCCCAAATTAACTACTTGGTCCTCTCATTCCCTCAACTTCTAAACGGAGCCGCATTTAAGTACCTTGGGACACATGAGCCCCAAAGATTTAGTAGGGGAGGTTGGGGGAGGGGGAGATTGAACCCCCAACCTCCACCCACACCTTTAAGCACTTGGCCACCAGACCAAGTGCTCAAAGGCCCTCTCATTTAGTTTTGACACTATATACTACTTTCCCTTTATTTAACAACTGTTAATTAATATAAAAAGACTTATTTACCCTATTAATATCATATTGTTAAATTTGTCAATTTGTGCTAAAAGTTATTTACTTTTCTTACATTTTATTGATATTTTTATTTTTATTTATTTTATCAATAAAATTAAAAACTAACTAATAAAATTTTTTAATAATTAATAATTTTTTTAGAACCAATAATTGATAATTAATAAAATTAGTTACCAAATATTAGTCCAATTCTAATTCATAAATCAAAATTATGTTTTTAAAGGAAAAAAAAAAAACTACAGCTCCTTCATCATCACCGTCATTTTTTTTTTTTGCCTTAATTGTCATCTGCTTTTTTTTTTGCCATCACTGTCCACTCTTCTCCCACCACCAGAATCTGTCACTAGGCTTTTGACGAAGAACATGAAGAGGATGGAGGAGTCAACAACGTCATCATCATCATATTTTTTATTGAAGACGGCGGCGGCAAGGAGAATGGCGACCTTCCAGAAACACGGAATGGTTTGGCTGCAATGACGGATGGAGAAGAAAAGGTGGATTCATGAACCTAGATGATGAATCCATTTTGAGTGGTGAAATGGTGATGCCAGTTAGTGATTTGAGTTTTAGGGATTTTTTTGACTAACGGTATTCTTAAAATATTTAAGAGAAGGTGAAAATAGCTGACAGAATTAAATCTGAGGGGATTCTGATTCACTTTTCAAAATAGAAGGATGAAATAGTTAGTTTGAACAAATCTCTGAGGTGTTAGTAAATTATCCTTAAAATTATAATTGAAGTGGATGTATACCTTGGGTGTCACCACTCTAACTAGGGAACATATTATAAGCAAGAATATAATGTGGAATGTTGTGGGTTCAGGACTGAGCACATGCCCAGCGCCCAGAGTGGGAGGGTGTGGATGTTGTGGGTTCAGGACTGAGCAAAGGTACAGAGCTTGGAGTAGGAGGCCTTGTCAGTGTCGATGAACACCTACAAGTCTTGAAATTTTAAGGGCTCAGTCTAGTGAGGCCTTGTCAGTGTCGATGTTCAGATCGGGTCTTTCGATGCTCCATTTTCCTTTTCAAGGTTTAAACTACTTTTTGGCCCATTCATCAGATAATTCTTCATATTTGCATAAGATCCTAAACTAATTATGTTTATTACAAATGGGCTAACTATTGAAACTAAACATCATTAGCAGTGAAAATTTATCAAATTGAGAATGTTTCTGCATATAAGTTCCATTTCGTGTTTTACTATATATATATATATATATATATTTAAGTCAGCATCAATAAAAAAATAAGAATAAAAAGTAGAAAATTCACTTGCTTCGAATTCACTCCGAAACTTCTGACAGGAAACAAAACAAAGCAAAAAACAAAAACAAAATGTAGGATAAAAGGCAGCAACCATGGCATATACCTTAGGGGTAAGAATAGAACTAGAAGTGGCAACTCTCGCATATGCCCTTCTTTTGTGCTAATTTCAATTCACTTAAAATAATAAATTGGCAGGATCTTGTGAATTAGACATGATAATTGTTTATAACATGATTTAGAATTGATGATTATGACGTGCAATAGACTAATTAGGCTAAAAATAAATAATTTTAATATTGTTAATTATTTATTTCGAATTAACTCCGCTGGCCATGACCGCAATAACCTTATAATAAAATAACAATAATAGTTCTTTTCATGTTTAATTGTTGTATCTAAATTTTATTTATTTATTTGTTTCACTCATTGTTAGCTTAATGGTGATATTGCATTTTTATTTTTACATTTTATTTTGTATGTGATGCAAAAGTCAAGTGTGTCATGCGAGGTTGCACGGACACAGATACAGAAATAAGGGAGATAGGGATACAAATATAAAAAAAAATAACTTCTAATTAAAGTGTCTAAGTAGTACAGACATGAAAAATGAAAATATAAATATAAAGAAACGACTATTAATTAAAATATTTGTACAACATAGGTGCCATGTTGACATCCCAACATAAATTAACATTGATGATTTTTTTTAACAATAATTAACATTTGATGATTTGATGTTTTGTTTGTGGAACTTAGATACTCGAGGCATCCCGTAGACCATAAATAGGGATGACGTTATAACTTATAAGGGCAAATTTCTCAAATTTTAGAGGGATAGATATAAATATGGTTTTCTTATATTTATTACGGAAAAATAGTATCACATAAAAATTAATTTCAAATTTTCTCATATGATTTTTTTTTTATCAACAATGAAAATTTTGTCCCCATAGTTTAAGTGGAAAAAAAAGTAGATATCTTATTGAGAAAAGTAGGAATCCCCACTATTCTCTTTCTCTTCCCCTTATAGTGTTGAAATTTAACCATTTTAATATAATTGTTCAAAAAAACATTGAAAATTTTCATTTCTTTATGTAAAAATACATCACAAATACATATATATCAATAATTATAGATAAAACATTAAAACTCCATTAATTCTTAGATCGAGTATACTCATGAACTATAGCTTGTAAATCACACTTATCCTACTTTAAATTTATTGAGTGAATAATACTATAGTACTTCAAAGAAAGCAACAAAGGGAGCAATAGATGCTGAAATATGAATTTCTGAACCAACAATCTTCATTTTTTGATGAAATATTTAAAAACAGCTCCATAAGAAAGGACAATTACTCATGAAATATAAAAAAATCCATCGAATAATATAAAACCACCATCAACAATCAAATTCTCCATGACGATATCAATGGAGTATAAAAAAATATAATTTTTACTAAAAAACACATAAAGGATTATAGATTTCACTGTAAATTTACTTATTTATACTTAATATTATAAAAAAAAAACACTAAAAATCACAAAACTACTAATAAAACCACTAAAGAGAAAAAGAAAGGAGAGGAAAAGAGAGAAGGAGAGAGGATCGCATGTGCATGTATCCATAAGTAATATCATACATTTAATTGATTTTAAAATTAAAAAAATATGAAAAATTATTCATTTTCTGATCTACCTTCTTATTAAATGGTGAGATTTCTACAACATGTGACAAACCTGTAACAACATTGTATATTTATTTTTTCACAATAAAATCAGAATCTTATGAAAAAGAATATTCGTGTTACAATATAGTATAAAAAATAAAATTATATACGACGAGCAAAAAATTAATTTACTTCTCTAACAATTAATCAATGATAATGACAGATTACAAAATACAACTACTTTGTTAACTTGGATATGTCCACAAGTGAGGAATGGTGACCCAATACCTTACAAGAAATTATAAAACTGGCTCAAGTCAAATACATCTATAAAGTTAAATAACCAATTAACCATATAGACTAAATCCCAAGTTAATACTACGAATGGAAACAAAACTACTTAAGAAAACTCCCTCTCAAAAAAAAAAAAAATCAATATATCTCTTGTTCACCTAAAAAAATGATAAGCCTTAAAGTTTGGAGATGGTTGCGCTAAAGTTGTTCGAGTAAAAACGAAGAGTAGTTGAATGTCATCCTTTAATTTTTTTTTTTTTTTGGAAAAAACAATGTTTAGTGTTTTGGCAGTGGAGTTGGCTGCGACTTTTAACAAGCAAGAAACTAGAGTTTGGCTAACTAGTTATTGACTTGCTGTGGAAATTTTGCTAATATATATTCTTAGAATCTAATTAATATTTTACGTTGCTTTACTTGTGGAATTTTGGTACTAATCACTAACTACTGCTACTACATTAATCGCTCACTTCTATTCTCTATCGTCCATTACTCCAGTTGCTTGACTAAGTAGGTTTTTTTTCTTTTTTTTAACAAGTGCGAGTTGTTAATATTGTTTTTTCACTTCTATTCTATATCGTCCATTAGTAAAAGAAATATATATATATATATATATCCGTGAATGTTTCAAAAGGCTACCCTATGAAATTGCTCAAAAAAATTTAAAATTATTATGAATAATCTTAAAATTTTCATTATATCAATTAATTTAGACCTCATCCTAAATGTTCATTGTCTTTTTTTTTTTTTTTTTTGTTAATAGGGAGTCATATGACCTAAACATTAATGGATTATATAATATAAGACAATCCTATCTTTTAAATTGACAACATCAGAAATCATATACCTCATAATATTATTCAAAAGAATTTACCATTTAACTTTAACAAAAATTTATCTTCGCGTATGTTTTTTTTTCTTCACTTGAATTGATTTTAAATTATTTTATTAGCATTTGGTGAGGACTAACATGCATATTAAGTAGATTAATATATTTTTCATCGTCCTTCATTACACATTCTTTTTACAAGGTTGGTTTATTTTTGCAATGATTAAGAAAACTTTTGTATTTTTTTTTTCTCTGAAGCTTAATTGAATGTTTTGGTTGGAAATTTTTCATTATCAAGCATTTTTCAAAACCCATGTTTAATGTGGAATCAACCACTATAGGGACCCCTCAAATTGAGTCATCGCCAACCACTTTTAATGAACTAAGTCATCTTATATGTATCTCCATTAATTGGCATGGGATCAACTAAACTATCATTGGATCTTTTATTATAGATATATGGATATATCAGAAAACTAGTAAAATTTTTATTTATATTTTATTAATTATTATGAAAATTAATATAATTTTAAGAGAGAAGAAGTAATAATAAAGTATACTTAAAATTCAAAGAATAAGAATATTTATATTTTATAAAAAAATTATACTTGTATACTAAAAAATTATAAAAAATTATACTTGTATACTAAATACTAAATACTAAAAAATTATACTTGTATACTAAATACAAGTAGAATTTATATTGCAATTAATATTTTGAACTCATCAACCATGGAGAAAAAATTTTAATAGGTTGCACCAATCTAAGTACTAACCAAGGAAGACGAATACCATGAGTTATAATTTTTTTTTTTTTTTTTTTTGTAACAATTGAATGCTTGTGACTTGTTACTTTGCTACTTGCTATTTCATTTATTGAAATCATAATGATACTTCATCTCTTTTTTTTTTTCTTTTTTATTTATTAATTTTTTAAAGTCAAAAGTCACAAATGCTGTATAGCATGATCCTTGTATAGCAAATTGATAATTGAATTAAATTTTTTATTCAACCGTTAAAATTAAATTTTAGGTGAATCATCAATTTTCTATTTATATTAATGAATATATTTGATCATTTTTTTTGAAATTTATATCTCTTAATTGTAAAATTTATAAACATTTAAGAAAAAATTTAAAAAATATTTTATAGGTTTAAAAACTTTTAAAATTTTATAATTAGGTTATATATATATTTCTAAAAAAATTATCAATTCTAGTTGTTAGTATTCGTTAAAATTAATTTTTATTAATTTATAGGACTTAATTGTACTAAAAAAAGTTATAGGATTTGATTGTACTCAATAAAAGTCCAATATGGTCTAAATTTCCAAAATAGTAGTTTCAATTTGAACAAAAAAAAAATAGGGTCCAATGTGAAACTAGGGCAAAAAGTGGGGGTCCAATTTGTACCTTTACCTATAATTCAACCCCCACAGATTACTAAAAAACCAGGAAGGCCTAAAAAGCAAAGAAAAAAAGATAAAGATGAGCCAAAAAAGCAATCCAAATTTAAGAAGTATTCAAGAAGAGGTGTTCAAATGACATGCTCCCTTTGCCATATACAAGGACACAATAAGTAAGGCTGTCCAGTCAAAGGCCAATCAAATACAAGGGTAATATGTTGATTGATTAGAGTATAATGTCTTTGTTAATTGATTATATTAGTAACATGTGCATTACTTTTCATATTCTAATGCATTATATGCCAAGTGAACAACAAAATCAGTTTGCTATGCAAAATAATGTGCTTATTGTGGATATAAGTGTGCCCAATGTTTAAGGAAGTCTTCCTCTGATGACAACATATGAGTTAAAGTGGAGTATGATACAAGTACTTTTGTTCGATCACAAGTATGTGACTTTTTTTAAAATTCTATATTTTTTGTGATCAAACTAGTTCTATTTTAATGTTTCACTGAAAAAATTACAAGACATAGTAAATATTTTTTGTGATCAATATTGATACTGCTAGGAGCAATCAAACTAATCCTAATGTAAATAATCAGGGCAATGTAAGTGGATCAATACAGACATATTTTGAAAGGGATGCACTGGGAACATTTAGGTATGAATGTTGTGAATAACCAAAAAATGTTGATTCATTTAGTGTTGTGAATAACTAAACAAGTTGATTAATGCAAGTTGGACTAGGAAAAGGCACCAATATAAGTGGTCAAGGCAATAAAAGCAAGAGGTATGCCGCACACACCCAATCTTCTCAAGCAAAAAAAAAAAAAAAAAAAAAAAAAACCTAGGTTTTGTAGATTTGGAGTTTGTGTACTTGATAATGGAATGGTAGTGAAAATTGTAAGTCAATCACTTATTTATAAATTATTACATTACAACTAACTAGCTACTATTTTTTTTATTGAAACTAGTATGGGCTTCCTACATCTAGAGTTATAAACAAACCTTCAGCCATTAAATCATCAATAAGCATAACTAAGGATTCAAGATTTAAACCTTTAGGTTTAAGGTGGAATAGAAAATCAGCAATAACTCAATAAATAGAAAAAGAATACAAAACATACACCAGA
>CATIWK010549518.1:0-14854 GCA_949634005.1 Mallotus japonicus
TATCGGTCTTGTTTTTGGCCTAGTTTTGGGTGTTTGGGGTGAATCTATTGATTCGGGGTAGTGGCCAATTCTTGTTGGTTTTTCCTGGGTTCTTGTATATAATTTTAATTTTAATTTTCATTGACTATCAAAAAAAAAAAAACTAACTGATAGCTGCAATAAACTTATTAAACATGAATACATTATATTTGTATATTCATATGCTTTTGATCATATATGTAAGAATACAAGCTCATGTAATTTATCAACTATAACATATTAAACATAAACAAGTTTAAGATACCTTAAGAATATCTATTTGTGGGTTTTGATTCTGTGGGTGTGGGATTCTGAAGCCAATATGTTTATGGGTTTTGATTCTGAGGCCAGTTGGGTGGAGATGGAGGGAGGTATGGTGTCCAAGTTCTTGGATCACCCAGATTAAAAGCAGGAGGAGGTGGTGGTGATGATAATGCGGGAATATGAGGTATCCAAGTTCTAGGATCACCCAGATTAAAAGCAGGAGGAGGGGGAGGTGGTGATGACAATGAAGGAATATGAGGAATCCAAGTTCTCGGATCACCAAGATTAAAAGCAGGAGGTGGAGGTGGTGAAAAGAAAGATGGTGTTGGTGGAAATGGTGGAAGAGGTGGAAATGGGAAAGGCAAAGAAGGTGGTGATGAGTATGGTGGAAGGTGAGGGAAAGGAAAAGATGGAAGTGGTGGCAATGGAGGAAAAGGCAGTGATGAGTACGGTGGTAATGGAGGCAACAATGGAGGAAATTGAGGCAAAGGATATGGCCAAGGGAATGGTGGGAAATAAGGAAGAAAAAATTTTGAAGAATTGAAAGAAGCTGCAGGCAGCTCTTCTTCTTTTTGATTCCCGCACAAGGTAGCATTTTTTACTGCTGGCTGGTAACTCAATGCACTCAAGCTGTAAATACAGTGATTATCTTGCTTGGACTTTATTGATATTTGATCAGTTGTTGTCTTTAATCCAAGAACATCACAAGCTGGAGATGAGCTGCTTATTAAACTTGCTTCACAAACAGATTCAATTGCTGAACCATCTACACAATCAACCCCATCAACATGTGGTAGTTCTAGCTTGTATGCTCCATATCCATCTGTTGTCCTGTTGACAGAGAAGTTTATCTGCTCTGCTGTTTTGGGTGCATTTGCTTTGAATGAGCATTGTACATGAACATCCACCCCTGAAAATCAATTCCCGTCTACATTAAACTAATGAAATTGAAGAAAAACTGCAAATGAAGTGTTCATTAATTACCAGGCAAGAAGTAGCTGTGTCTGGAGAAACTGCTGGTCAAGCAAGTGTCACAGTAAACAACACCCACAATACTGATGCTAGAGGAGATGTGATCTGCATGTTTAGACTTGGCCTGGAGAGAAAATGGATGAAGAGCAAAAAGAGATGCAAGAAAAAGAAAAATGATTGGAGCCATGGCAGCAAACATAAGAGAAGCTTCTGCTAAAGCATCATCTGTTCTGTACTAATGGTTAATTAGTACTCTATACAAATAATGCATATGAAAAGTGAAAGTGATCCTGAAAATAATGAACCCGTGAGTAGTTGGTATTGGGACCAACTGCCCTCAGAGTAAGCAAAAATGCTTTATGAATTCACTAAAAACAAAGACATGTGAAGAACCGACTTTGGAAGGTTATGAAGATTAAAAAAAAAGGCTTGAAAACTCTGTAGAAGATTTGCCAGATGGCGGGGAAATCAATCTTTATCATTTATTTTATTGCCTAAAGTCCAAGAAATGAAAATGAGAACCCTTTTTTTCTTCTGAACTGAATGAAATTGACAACTTTACTATGAGGGAATTTTTGGAATTTTTCTGATGTTTAATGGCTGGCTATTTTGGCTTGCTTTCTGACCCATTATTGTCCCTAGTTGCTTTTGCATATATGTGGCTACACATTCAGCAAGTTACAAGGTTATATCTGATGACAGTCACAAGGCTATTGCTTTACTATGCACTTTTCCTTAATCAAAACATCTTTTTTTCACATTCTGTAGTCGGGTATCTTAAATCTTAAGATAAGATTAATAATGTGTCTTGTTTTAGTTAGAGAAGAGTTGAAATTTTCTTAAATAAAATTTTAAATTCAAATTTTGCATATGAAGAGATGTGTATTAGCGGTTTTATTTTGCTTTACAAAGTTCATCCGTCTTGTTTTGTATTAATTAGAATTTACATGGCTTCAAAATATTTTTACAGAGTTCATACGTCTTATTCTGAATTAGCTAGAATTTATGTGGCTTCAAGATCTGGGATATCAAATAACATAAGAGTGGCCTTGACAAGGGCAAGAAGAAGTACTTACATGTACTTTGTGTACCTTACAAGCAAATTAGAAGGGTGTTCCCTTTGCACATGCAGAAGGTTTATGGATAACTTGCTACTTGGAGATGGAAAGATAACGACAAGTAGAGGGGTAAAATTTCTGCAACATAAAATTTACATTGTAATAATCATAATTATTTTGAAAAAATCATCAATCTATATATATATATTAAATGCTAAACTCTAAAATTATTAAGTCAAAAATTTGACAAGTGTCTATCTTCATATTTGAGTATTCACTCTAAAGATACTAATATGTAAAACTATTAAAAATCTAATTTTTTATTAAAAAATTAAATATTTACCACATTTATTTAGTATTATTTTTTAACTAAAACTTTATTATACATATCTCAATACTACTCCAATTCTAAAGATATTTATATACTACATATTTTTCTACTTAAATCACTCAAATATTTTTTTTTCAAACCATTAAAATTTTCATTTTTTAAAAAATTAAAAGTATAATAATATAATAATTATATAGTATTATTTTTCAACTAAAACACCACTATATATACTCTAATACTAATCTAATAATTTTAAAAACTAATCTTATTATAACTAAAAAATTATGGTAACAAAAATTAAATTTATAACTAATCTTATTAAATTTAAAAATAAACTCATTTATATGCACAATCATTTCTCAATTTCTTGTATTTGATATTTAACGTAGTTGGTATTATTTTTGTAAGAAATTTAACATATAATATGTTTATCAAATTTAAAATTTTAACATTTATTTCTAAAATTTACTCATAAAATGAATTTTGATGTCTGAAGTGTATATATAATTACAAACTATGTGCTACACTACGTGTAAAACTAATTAAATAAATCAGGATATTAATACAATAAATTAGGACATTAAAACATCCAATTTTTTTTTATAAATTTTTAAAGTTAATTTTCAAAATATATTATTAGTACTTCTTTTATGTATTACATCTGGTTTAGAAATTTAAAATGATAAAGAAATTTATTATACTATTTATTTATGCTAAAAATTTTATTATTTATTATTTATATATATCATATAATTTAAATTTTTCACTAATAAAATATATTAAAATATAAATAAATAATTTATTAATAAGTAGTCCGTGCAACGCGTGAATATACAACTAGTTTT
This sequence comes from Mallotus japonicus, assembly GCA_949634005.1. Taxonomy (NCBI): domain Eukaryota; kingdom Viridiplantae; phylum Streptophyta; class Magnoliopsida; order Malpighiales; family Euphorbiaceae; genus Mallotus; species Mallotus japonicus. The sequence goes on from CATIWK010549518.1 coordinate 3,489, forward strand.
ATTTAAAATTTTAAATTAATTATCAATTAAAATTTGTATTGAAGGTCATTTTAATATGTTCCTTCAACTTTACAAATTGTATCAATTTTATCCAATTTTATTTAAAGCATCTGATTATATTTTTAAAAATTACTTTTAGATTCCTCAAAGATAAATTTGACACTTATTAAATTTTTTATCCTCTTTTTTCTTATAAATAAAAAATGTAAAAAAATATTTTTACATTCTAATTTAGCCACTCTCGACATAAACTTAAAAATTAAATTTTAAATGTTTTCATAAAATTTAACATTTTCACTAAAAAAAACCTTAAATTCTAACTATTTTAAAATTTACTTCTCAAATTTCAACCATATTATTTTAAAAATTTTCTAATAGGGACCAAATAAAAAAATTATGAAATGAAAAAAAAGAGAGAGAGAATTTTGAGATAATAAAATATTAGTTAAGAATATAAAAGATAATTTATTTTTTAAAAAAATTAAAAAATAAAATTTGTTATTATTTATAGTGATGGTTAAAAGTGCTTACTTGATATTTTTAAATTTATTTTGAAAGTGGTAAAATTAAAACTTGAGAATATTTTTAAAATCTTATTTAAGAAAATAAAAAATTGAAAAATTGTCAAATTTATTTTAGAGGATATAAAAGTAATTTTTAAAAATACAATTACATCGTTAAAATAAATTGAATATAATTGACACAATTTGTAAAATTGAAGGAGTAAGTTGAAATGACATTCAAAATAGGATTCAATTGATAATTGACCCAAATTTTAGAATATCATATCATTATTAGTAAGTAAACAAGTGGTTCCATCTTTTCTCTATAAATTGTTCCAACTAAAAATTATCATATTGTTATTTTTTTTATGGTAGTTATGATAACTATTAAATTAAAAGTTTTTCAAATATTAAAAGTTAAAATGTTATATACATATATTAAATAAATTTAAATGATGTTGGTGACGATAAAATTAAATATAAGAATGAGATGCTTTATTAATTTATGATGATGTATATTGTTACTAATATATAATTTTTAATTTGTGAAAATAAAATATCGTCACTATTAATATTCTTTGTGATAAAAATCAAAATTATCACGAATTTAACTTTGATATATATACAATTTGTGACAATATTATATTTTACGTGACAAGTGTTATATTTTGCGTTATGACACAAACTGTCACAAAATATAATTAGTGTGACAACAATTTTATTGTCATAGATTAGATTTTATTGTGACAATTTTTTATTATCACTATTGCCCAATAACTTTTAGCAACACAGTTTTAGGTGACATTTCCATGATAATTTTTTATTGTTATAAAAAAAATATTTGTGACAATATTTAGATTTAAGTGACAATTTTTATCGTGATAAATTCAATGATTTCATGTAGTGTGTATTATTACGTCTATATGTTATATATAATGGCCACTATGAGGAATTGTACTGGCCAAATGCATAGTTTCACCCCCTAAATTTTGCTTAATTAATCTCTAATACTCCTCAACTTTTATTACTATTTTATTCAATCTTTAATCTTTTATTTTGAACCTATCTAACCACTATAATATATAAAATTGAAATATTTTTATAAATTAATGTTGATTTAAATACAAGAGAAACTTATATAAATTAAAATAATATTTAATAAAAGAAAAAATATAATTAAACACAAAAATTTTCTAACTTTTTTATATTAGTTTTTAATTCTATTTATATTATTTTGAAGCTAACTTTAGCATTTAAAATGTTTTAAAATCATTTGATATTAAATTTATATCCGTTTTGATATTATATGTGTTAAATAGAATTAAAATGTAAAAATTAAAAGATAAAAAAGGTTCAAAATAAAATTTTAAAAAATACATACAAAATAATAATAAGTTAAGGAATGTCAAAGGTCAATCGTGTAAACTTTAAGGGTCAAACTATGCATTCAGCCAAAAAAGTATGCATAATGATAGCTCATTGAATCACCCACCACTTGGTTCAAGTGGTAAGGGTGGTGCCCATGACCCTTGAAGGTCATGAGTTCAAGTTTTAGGGACAACGTCCCTAGGCGTTTAAACGTTGAGCTATCCGCCTTGGGCTGTTTAGTTTCAGATACGGGGTCGGCTCCGTTTAGAGATTGAAGGTTCAAATCCCCTCCCCTCACCTCCCTGACAAAAAAAAAAAAAATGATAGCTCATTGACTTGCCCCAAAAAAAATGATGGCTCATTGATCACTCATCACTACATAAAGGCCCAGCTCCAATAAGAAGTCATATATGTGCCTAAAAAGAAAATTGGGCCTCATAAAATCAGCTACATATTTATAGAGATCCTGAAGCTTCCTTATACCTTAGCCCATTCCATTCATGAATCATGTTAAAAAAAAAAAAAAAACACACTATAGCACCATTAATTTTTAAAAATACACTGTAACAAATTTTAATGTCAAATAAAAATAAATAAAAATTATATATATATAGGTCTAAAAGAACTGTAAAGTTCTTTTAATAGCTAATTTAATATGACTATATATATTACATCATAATTTGAATTTGAGACATCCCTTAAATAAAAATAATCTCTACCAGATGATTCTAATAATTGTTGATAGATATTATTTTTTATTATTTTTATTTAAAAAATAAATATTATCTTTTTATTTTTAGAGAAATTGATATTAATAGATCGCATAATAAGATACAATCTTCAAAAATTAATTTCAAACATTGATTCCATCAAAACACACAATGTATTACATTTTATAAAAACAAATTCATCATAAATATTTTTAATATTTTATGCTTAAATAATAGAAAATTAACACATATCTCAAATAATTGCTCTTAATATACGAGAGGATGTAAATAAATAGGTAAGAATTATCTAACATTTTCAATCATTTTGCACCATCTTTAGGGCTTTTGGGAGCATACATAAGCATTAAGCAAGCATGAAAAAAGTTGCAGTAATTGCCTACACTGCTCAGTGCAAAAGCTGATATCAGTGTGACAGTGTCAGTTATTTGTCAACTTGGGTCAGGTCAACTAGACATCATTACTCTTCACTCTCCCAAGTCTCAGTGCATACTTTAGTACTGCTTAATTAATCATGCAAATCAAGTACTATTATCAAGCCTAAGGAAGCTGCTTCTCATGAGTTAAAAAAAAAAAAAAAAAAAAATCTCTCTTTTCTTTTTTCTTTTTTTTTTTTTTTTTTTTTTGTTGATTCATGAGTTCATATGCTCATCTATATATTCAAAACATAAAGATAAAAAAACAACATTAAACTCTTTGCACAAACACATACAAAAAAGGATTAGTTAATTATATATTATTTCAAGAAATTAACATCCATTACACATATATATCTTATATATAATCTCAAAAACAGCAGCATAGGCTGATTTTTTTTTTTTCTTCTTCTTCTGTTAGATAATCATAGTAAATCAAAAACAATACTCCCATATACATATATGTATATATGATATGAGAATCAAAGCCAAAGAGCACCAGCTTCCTTGAGAAGAGGAACAAGAGTTCCATTAATATGGGAAGCCATAACTCTATCCATGGCACCAATAAGTTTACCACCAATAAAAACAACAGGAACTACACTATTTGAATAGTAATTGTTATTGTTCCCTGCAAGCAACACCATTAAAGCTCTTTCAATCTCTTTCCCTCTTGGGTCTTGATCAAGCTCATAAACAGTTGGATTAACACCCAGTCCGCAGAACAATCTCTTCACAGCATGGCACATGCAGCAACTACTGATACTAAATATCACAACAGCACTTTCTGATGCTAATCTCACAACTCTTTCAATTGGGTCTGTACCCATCATCAATGGCACCATATAGTACCCATTACTGCTACCACTGCCACTACTACCACCACTGGTAGTACTGCTGCTGCTACTCCATGAAGACTCTCCTTGAAAATACATTTTGTTTGGACTGATAGATCAAGAAACGAAGTGGGTTACTAGCTATTTGATTAATTGATGGTGGTGTGTGTTTCATTTATATATATAGGGAAGGGTTGAAATGGCAATAATGATGGAAAGGATTTGTCTGTTGTTGTCGCAGCGCGTGCGTAGAAGAAGCATAGCAATGTTTGGTGTTGGTTATGGCTTTAAAAGGATTGCTGTCTGTTGTGAGAAGACATCATGTGTACACTTATAGAATTTTGTAAGGTAGCAAAAGTGTCAGGTGGAGAAGGCGGCTATTTGTTACTTATGTCTACTCTCTATACACATAGAGTTTCAAAAAAAAAAAAAAAACATGGACACCATAACTATATATAGTTATATATAATTATTCATGAAAAGAAATGGAGAGACATGAGTTGCAGACAGGCTTTTGTTTCTTGTGTTATGCATCTAACGTAGGGAGGGAGAGATAGACGGCTGTTTTGGTCCTTGCTGTCGGATCTTGAATTTAAAGGAAAAGGAGATGATTTTGATTTGGTTTTTTTGCCTTCTGTTTTGATATGTATATTTTCTTTCTATGACGTAATGCGCATGTTAATATAAGCTAAGAACATTAAGTATATATACATCTTTCTTGAAATTCTTTTTATGGTTAATCATATCATCGACCACATTCGGTCTCTTGTTTCAAGAATTTGCCTCATTTATAATTACATGAAAATTAATCTTGACAATATTAATAAACTCATAATTTTGTTAAATAAATGAGGAAATTTTTATTTTTGAAGTTCATAACTTTTTATAACATAAAATAATTTTAACCAAAAAAATTTTAATAAATAACCACTAGGATTAGCTGACAAGTAGTTGTTTTCACTTAAAACATATATTGTATTCAAATTTCAATATATGCAGTCGCATTAAACTACTTATTCTGAGACTTTTACCGTCATTATGGTCCTACTTATAGTATATCCTAATTACTAGACCATTTTCTTATTAACGATAAAAAATTATGTTTTATTTGTCCAATCTCTCAAATGTGTAAGCTAGTAATTGCTACAAGTAAATTATGCTAATATTTGTTCCCCACGAGTAGTTTAAGTGTAAAAAGTGTGAACATTCAGATGTAAAAAGTAAGATTTAAATTCTCATTTTTTCATACTCTACTTCTTTATGGTGGGGAGTTAAACTACTCGAACTGACAAAAAAAACCATGATAATATTTACTTATAAAACAATCTTATGAGATAATGCAAGTTTTCTTTTATGGAAATTAAATTGAGAAAAAAAAAAAAGGTTTGATATTTTTAAGGTACCAGGGAAAGGGTGTGTAATGTTTGCTCCACCACTAAGCATTACTTAGCAATTACTTAACAACAATACTTTTGAAACAAAAACTACAACGTGTGATCATGTATAATCATATACAATTAGTAACTTTCTTTTCGATTGTTATGGTTATGGTTAAAAGACAAATGTACATATAATTTGTTCGTGAGGATTTGGAATTCCACTTTGAAAGTATATATGACACCAACCCATCATATAATACAATTTAGAAGCCCACAGCTTGGTTTAAACCTTGTGCAGATAGCAGCATTTCCATTAGTCTGATTTCCAAATACAATGGATTTAACTAAAGACAATCGCTCTATTCTTGCACTATAAATTGTCTTCAGAAATTATCTTTGATCAAATTTTTATAAAAAATATAATTGATTTTAATCAATAATGATCAATAAAAGGTTGAATTATTATTATAATAACGGTGGTCTAAACTCTAAAGCCTCAAGTTGGCTCCCCAACTAAAAGAAAAGCTAAAAGGAAAGCAACTTCCCACTTTGCAATAAAGAAAACTCTAGTTTATAGTTGGAAATGCAAAGAAAGTGATCCATGACATAAGCTTAGAAGGAAAAGAATATACTGGAGAAAAAAATATACTTACACCGAATGTATTATAATATTGGTGAAATCTTTAACATAAAGACATGTATCTCATTTTGATTAGTTAAATGTAAAATATTTGAATGATATGACACAAATGCTATTGTCAATTAATACATATGATATAAAATAATTATATATATATAGATTACCTAGGAAGTCCATCACCATAAAAGGAAAAAATTTTGCCTTTGTTTGCTCCATAATACGAGGGCTAATTGAATTGAGAGAAGAGTATTTTGATAAATTGTCACTGTAAGTCACATACTGTTCATATCGCTAATAGCTACATGAAATATTTTTCATATATATATATATATATAGAACAACTAAATTCATTGAAAAACAAAAACTGTAACGAATATAATTCACTATAGTAATAATAATAAGTGAGTGTATAGAAAAATGAAAGATTTTATGGTAGATAATAATGTGGGTATGTATGTTTTTGGATGCAATTGTTCACCTAAAGCAGGGACAAAAACAGAGAGATGAAGGGTAAAACACACGGAGAAAGGCGTGGCCTGAAAAATCCGGGTCCAGGCCCATATCGGGGCGGCGCTGTTATTTGTGTACGGTTTGCGCCGAATACCGGCTAAAAATCAGGGATCTTTTACAATACAATGGACCAATCTATTCGAATCGGGTAGCATAGTATGGGGTCCGACCATTCTCTGCAATTATTTTACCTCCCTTTACTTCTTTTTCTTATATTTTTTTTACCATCTTTTTCAGCTGTCAATTACTTACAGTGCTACTCTACTGCTCGCTACCTTTCTTTTCTTCTTCTCATGGTGTTGCTTACTGTTGACCTTTTGAAGTTACTGTGCTGGCAAAATTCTTAACTATTTGACTAAATTTTCCTGTTTTAAGACATAAGCATACATGTAATGCAACCGCATAGTTTCAGGAATTGTATGAAGAGAGATTTTTGCCTACGGTGTAATGTATCTTATCATATGAAATAAAGAGCGTACGAGATATAAAAATAAAAGCTGTCAAGTAGTGACAAATTTGAATTAAATTTTGAATTCGGGTTTAATATATGGAGAAATAGGCTCAGAAAAAAATTTAATATCATTATTGTGTTCAGCTCGTACTATGAAACAGTCAAAGTTTATGTGACTACTGGAGCATTAATAGCCAAAAGGAAAAAAAAAAAAAAAAAAAAAAAGTAAATGATAACTAACAAATGGATGCTAACTAGAGAAGTTCATATCTGTATAAACCTGAAAGGTGGTTCCTGAAAAAGGATCAACTATAGAAGTCAGTATCTAAAGGAGCTTTTCTAATCAGCTCTTTCAAAAAAGTTCAGCTTACATGATGCAACAAAAGTAACTCTTCCTGGTATTTATTTTTGTCAGAAGTAATTGATCATGTTCTTATGCCCAAGAAGATAAAGAGGAAACATAAACTCCATGGAAGCAAATTTCAGACAGATAATTAAAATTAATTTACAAGAAAATTTCTCAAAAATTTTACACAAATAAAACCATTCAAACACAACACAATGAAATCAAGAACAAAAAGAAAAAAAAAAAACTCTGCTTCAATATATAGTCTTCCTTAATTTTCTTACAAATTACTACTATGTTCTCCTCCTGACCAGTGAATTTGGGTTTCCATCAAACAATTCATCAATCAAACTCTCAATATCTTCAGGTTGATACTTTATATACTTCTCTGTTTGTCTACCGGAGGATAAGTATTGTTGAAACCGGCCAAGAAAAGTCCGATAAGCCGGAATGACAACGGCAGATACAGAAACTCTGAGCTCAGATTGAAGCTGCTCATCACTAACCACCCATGCACTCTGTGTCTTATGTATTTCCTCAAACATTGAGTTGAACATCTTGAACCTTTCTTTCAACACAGGCTTTATCATTTTGCCATTCACTTGCAACCCTTCATGTCTTAGACACTGCAACAATCGACCCCAAGTCTCTCTTGTGTAACCTTTGTGATATTTTCTCAAATCACCATATCGTTTTCGACACCATGTAGCACCCATAATGGCATTAATCTCATCGCTTCCTTTGATTTTTTGCAGTATGTATCTTCCATTGTTCATCAAGAACACAAACTTCAACGCGGCATCTTTATACAATTTTGACTTGATTGCAAGATTTTCATCAAGCAAATCCATTACCGTGTTCAACTGAACTGCGAATGGTGAAGTTTTCGGGGTTCCGTCGTCATTGGCGCCTTGCTTGATCTCTTCTGTTGCATGAAATGGCTCATTATAGTCGCCCCCGTCGAAAGTATTTGCTTCCATTTTGTGTTGTAGGAAGACCTGTTCCAATGTATCTTTATACTCGCATGCGTATTTCAGATAATTCATCGTGTAACGAGTCAAAGGATGAACTGCGCCGCTTGGGACTGGAATTTTGCTTTGGTCTCTTCTTATTGAATTCTCAAGATCACAGAAAATACTTACAGCTGCTTCTCCCAGCCTGCTTTTCACGGTGGATGTTTCTGATTTCAGCTCATCAGAATCAGTACTGTAAATAGCAGGAATTATGTCTCTTAATGTCTCGTACATGTCCAAGAACTTGAACAACTTTTCTGCTGATCTTCTTGTCAATGCAACAGTTTCTGCAAAATTAAGAAACCTGATAGTTACAGCAAATGCAATATCGCTGGACATTCTTTGTGAGATTGATGGGTAGTCTGAAAAGATAGAATCGCAAAGTTTCTGTTCGCTGGGGATGAGAACTGAGTAACAATGCTTAAAAACATCGTTCCACACTGCAATTTCACCTTCCAAAGCATCCCATTGCATTTTTTGCATATCTTCTACGCCGATATTACTGAATCCTAGTTTTTCCAATTCGGTGTTGAATGCATGTCGCCTTGCCATGTGATAAGCCATGCAGCATTCCTTCTCATATCCTAATGAAATCATCACGGTAGCGATTTTGTTCATGATGGAGATTGATTCTTGTGAATAAGCAGGGAATTCTTCGAGTTCAGGTTCTGGCTGTTCTGTCCGATTAGAATCCTGATGATGCAATGTGAAAGATGGAGCCTTTGATGCCTTTGGAGTTTTAGAATCTGCAGTATTGCTGCTGCTGCTGCTGCTGCTGTTGTTGATATTGCGATTGCAACTGTCTAAAATGTCTTGAAGCTCGCTATCCAACAATGACAATACCAGATACAAAACTGTGCCTGCTCTATTAAGACAAGAAGCAATTTTTGGATCATGTTTGAATTGATCCAACACATCCATCAATTTGAAAATTCGGTTCGAACATTCAAAGAAGGATGAATCTTCATCTGGGTTCTGACCTAACTTATTGGTATCATAACCAGCTATCTTTTTCTCAGCCATTTTGAACAACGATTGGACACATTTTTGTAATTCCAACGGTTTAGACTTATCATTGGTTGTTGATAGTGCCACAACAAATCGATCAACCCCTTCCAAGGCTTCAGAGAGGCTCAATTCAGGAACAGGAGAACTCTCCTCCATATAACAACGATCAAATTCACTAGATTGTTGTTGCTGACCATCAGATTTCATCACATCCGCGGCAGCGTCTTGTTTATTTGATGCAATGCCAGCAGCATTCGATGTCGGGCTGCTAGCCATGTCCATGGAAATGTTGTTTTTAATTCAAGGTGGTCGAATGAAAAAGAAAAAGAAATGTAATATATAAAAATTGCACCTATTTACACCGCAATCTTGTATTAGAAAATAAATATTTCAAAAAATATCGATCAATCGAGCTGCAAAAAAAAATATTAGCTCTATCACCGATTGAAGAGAAACGAAGAAGAAAAAGGAGAAGGAGATGATAGTTGATTATTGTTGAGAATTGTTTCAGGAAATTTTGATTAAAGTGTTGCTAAAATTTGTTTGGTGGGAGGAGAAATTGTTGTTGTTTGTTCTTGGACCGTTAATTTTACAGGGGAGGTGGGTATTGGCTCATTGACCGTTGACTTTATTTTGAGAAGAGTCGTGCGACGTGTGTTACATGTCTTTGTGTGTTTGGTTTTATGTGCGCATGTCTTTGGTCTGTACAACGATCAATCTATTACATAAAAAAAAAAAAGGTTCAAATCTTTCAATGGAAAGAGAAGAGATGACAGTACGCATGCCATGAAAATTGGAGAAAAATACGATGCTAATTGACAAGGATTGAGATGGATTTCGCCTAATAAGCTCAGGGATGTTGCTAAAAATAACAAATAGAGAGATTAAGACAAGTTTAAGACCAACTCACCATGCTTGTAATAGGCTGTAATGCCTTATAAAAGTTTGATAAAGCCCACATAATCAAGGTGATATCAACTAATTTAAGATATGGCCATATGGGTGATTACTATAAAAAAGTCTTTAGCCCATGGGCATTTCAAATCCATCATGGGTTGTTTATTTTGAGAGGAAATCATTTCAATGCCTAATTGACATGTTCATGAGTTTATCCGCTCGATCCAATTTCATTTATTGAAAATCAATCATGCTTGAGCATAGATTATTGAACTCAACCATGAATCACGGCTCGAATGTATAAATATATTTCTATATACTTATTAAAAATGTCAATTTTTATTGACTTTGTATATTTACAAGCAAATTTAAATTCAATAAATGTTCAATGAAATTCTCCTTAAAACTAGAATTAATATGTTGATCAACTGCTAACTTAGCAGCAAGCTTCAAACTTGCAACAGCCATCTTCTGCAAACGATATCATCTCGAGCAGATAAGTCTCTACATCTTATTCACTTTACTATAAAGTTTTCGCAAGTAGTGTTATCTTCATTTTTTTTTTTCGAACAATATGTTATCTTCATTCATATATAATTCGACCCAAAGTCAATGAGGTAACTTTCCATCACAATACAATTCCAATTCTCTTTCAAATAATCACCAATATTTTCTAATATTCTTTATTTTACAGGCTATCCAATCTCTATTGTACAACTCATTCAACATCCATTCCAATTGTCATTCTTGGAAACCATTTCATCATCAGAAGTGAATACTTTTAGAAACTAGTCTGATAAGTTAGATTTGAGTGGACCAAAGCTAACCGAATCAATAAAAAGTCCAATTACGAGATACCAGCGCATGAAGCACCTTTCAGCTTTCATGCATGAGGACCCGAGTGTTAAAATGTGTATAAAATCTGATAATGTGAGTTAGATAGTACTCAATTGTGCGTGCGGCTTGACCTGAAAAGAATTGATATAAATGTTAATAATGTTAAAACCTAAAAGCAATTTGTTTCGGGCAAAGTTGCATGTGCCTACACTTCAAGAACCCAACTAATTTCCATTAACTTCACATTAAAGCGTCATCAAGGCATCAGCCAATTAAACAAGTTCTATAGCAACAAAAGGACATAAAGATGTAATAAATAAGATATGGACCTTAGTGTCTAACCACCATTACTGGATACATCTTGTACAATGAGTTGCACAATGTGGTGGGGTGATAAATTAGTTTGCTTGACCCATAATAAGCAAAGTCAGCTG
>CATIWK010549551.1:0-19436 GCA_949634005.1 Mallotus japonicus
TTTAATCCACTCACTCCTATTGATTTATTGCCATTGCCACCTAACAATTTTGTGAGTGTTGATGCTAATTCTAAGGCAGATTTGGTGAAGAAGTTACATAAGCAAGTTAAGGAGAGGATTGAAAAGCAAAATGCTAAAGTAGCTTCGTGTGTGAACAAGGGAAGGAAGCCAATGATTTTTCAGCCTGGAGGTTGGGTTTGGGTGCATTTTCACAAAGAAAGGTTTCCACTTCACAGGAAATCTAAGCTTAATCCAAGAGGCGATGGTCCTTTTCAAATCCTTGAAAGGATTAATGACAATGCATACAAAGTGGATCTACCCGGTGAGTATAATGTTAGTGCTTCATTTAATGTGGCTGATTTGAGTCCTTTTGATGTAGGTGATGCTTTTGATTCGAGGATGAATCCTTTTGAGAAGAGGGGAAATGTTATAGCACAACCTACACACCATGAAGGTGAGCATGATCAAGAAGGCAAGGATCAAGTTCAAGAAGTTTCTAGTCCGATTAGCATGCCTCAAGGACCTATAACAAGGTCTAAATCTAGAAGCTTTAGCAAGCCTTAATCCATCATCTATAAGGCTTAGTGAGTTTGGCTAGTGAAGGTTTACAAGGACATCAAAGCTTTGGAACAAATGCATATCAAGTTCAATACAACTTAATTCAAGCCCAAGTTACTAATGGGTTTAATTAAGTATGTAATGGGCCACATTTGTTTTAATTAAGTGAGTAATGGGCCACATATGTTATGGGCTGGTTAAATATGCATGGGATAGTTATTTAAGCATTATTATTTGGGTTTTATTTTGTTAATTATGGGCTGGACGAATTTTCTTTTAAAAGCCCATTAGTTTTAGTTGATTTCTTATTTTTATTTAGGGTTTTATTAGTTTTCCTTATTCAATTAGGAAAACCTTGTAAAGGCTATATATAAGCCTTAGCCGAATTGTTTTTAATTCATATTTGAAAGTTATAAGAAACCAAAAGCTAATTGCTTTTATCTTTGTGTTCTTGAGTAGAATACATGTCTTTAAGGAACATTCAAGTAGATTGATCATCTTTTTGTGGAGTGTTTCGAAATTGGAATTCAGAAACAAGTTTTCTTTATTCTAATTCTTTGATCATTTATCTAAGTAATATGAAATCTACCTATTCTTGGAGGGTTGTGCCGAATTGGTTCTTGGGGTTTTCATGTTAATGTGTTGTGGGTCCGCATATCCAAGGAGTTCTCAAGCTTGAATATGGAGGTTCCATATCACTGTGTATAAGGGAACTTCCTGGTGGGCGATTTTTGTTTCAGTTCTTTAACTAAAGGGATCTTAAACAGGTTTGTGACGGTGGTCCTTGGTCTTTTGATGGATTTCTCAATTTGTTTCACCATCTTCAAAAGGGTGAGGTGCCTTCTCTTATGCCTTTGGAAACGGTGGACATGTGGGTTTAGGTTTATGATATTCCAGTAGGCTTTATGTCCAAAGGAGTGGGGAAGCAGCTAGGTGACTTTGTTGGTGAATTTTTGGACTATGATCCAGGTAATAATTTTGGATTATGGAGGAATTACATGCGGTTACGAGTTAGAGTGAATATTAATCATTCGCTTAAGAGGTTCAAGAAGATCAAAACGCCTAGACGGATTTGGAGTCTTGTTCATTTTAAGTACGAAAAACTTTCTTTCTTTTGCTTCTTATGTGGAGTTCTTCAACATATAGAGAATTTCTGTCCTTTATTTTCTTCTACTGATGTAGATGCTCTGCAATGAGATTGGGGGCCCTAGTTGAAAGCTCCAGGTTGTCGAGTAGAAGGTGATGGCGATAGGTGGTTGAGAGATAGTAGTAGTTTTTGCTTGGATTGGGCTCCGGATTTCGTGGCAAAGGGGAAGGGATCAGGTTCACTGATTTATGGGAATTCAAATTCAAATAGCTGGAATGCCTTATCTAGTTCAAGTCATTATCAGAGGCCTGGCCTCTTGTCAACTCAAGGCAATAATGTGGGCTCTACTACTAAGCCCATGGATATTAGTAAGAACGACCACCTGGATATGGACCTCCTGGAAGATAAGAAAAGGAAACGAGCTATTTCTGCCTCTTGTGATGCTGCTATGCTTCAAGCCTCATCTGAAAATATTGATCCAAATAAAGATACCAGTCTTAATGATTCTCATTTTGCTGGATCTTCTCTAGTCAATGTATCGGCCGGGTCCGTAGGACCCCACCGGGAGCAATGTTAGGCCTTAGTTGGAACTGCCGTGGTCTAGGCAACACACGAGCAGTTTTAGTCCTTCGAGATATTGTTAAATCTCGCAAGCCTAAGTTCATTTTTTTACTTGAAACTCTTATCAGTTCTAATAAGATTGATGAAATAAAAAGCAAGCTTAGCTTTTCGGGTTACTTCTGTATTGACAGGGAAGGTAGAAGTGGTGGGCTTGCTCTTCTTTGGCATGATTCTGTGACTGTAAATATTCGTACTTTTTCTAAGTTTCATATAGATATTGACATGACATTTGTTAATTCTTTCAACTTGAGGTTTATGGGTTTTTATGGAAATCTAGATCGATTTAAAAGACTTGACTCTTGGGACCTTCTTCGAAGTTTGTTGAATCAAACTCCTCTTCCTTGGTGTTTAATGGGTGATTTTAATGAGCTTCTAAGCCAAGAAGATAAGCATGGTTCTACTCCTTATCTTGAATATCTTATCCGAAACTTCAGAAATGCTCTTGATGATTGCCATTTAATTGATCTCCCCCTTCATGGCTACTCTTTCACCTAGGAAAAGAGCAGAGGTTCTGACAGTTTTGTCGAGGAGCATTTTGATAGATGTCTAGTCACGTCAACTTGGCTTTATCTATTCCTTCTTGCTCAGTTATCGTGTATTTTTGCTTCGTCCTCAGATCATAATCCCATTATGCTGCAGCTGTGTCCTTCTTCTTTTATGGGAAAATCTTACAGATTTCGATTTGAGAATCAATGGCTTATGGAATCAGATTTTGGTGTTGTTGTTCGTGATAGCTGGGAGAGGTCTTATTCTTCTCCTTTCATGGATAAGCTAGCTGCTTGTTCGGAATAGATGAATTCTTGGGGCCTTAATTTCAGATGTAAGTTTACTCATCGTCTTCGGTTAGCTAAGTCCGATCTGCATTTTGAAATGAACTCTGCTTCTCCTGATCATAATCGTATTGCCACTCTCAAGCAAGATGTTATTTCTTTGTTGGAGTCTGAAGATGCTTACTGGAGATAACTTTCGAAATCATTCTGGCTTAATGATGGAGACAGGAATAGCAAATATTTTCATGCCATTGCCTCTTCTCGGAGATGAAATAACTTCATCTCTCTACTTCCAGATGAAAGTGGTAACTGGTCAATGATCATGGTGGTATTTGTAATCTTGTGTTTGATTATTTTTCTTCTTTATTTGCTGTTGATTTTGTTTCGGGTCCTTCGGATCTTTCTTTTATTCAGTATAAAGTTTCAGCTTCTGACAACTTAGCTTTGACTGCTCCGTTTTCTATGGGTGAATTCAAGCGGGCTATCACTCAGATGCTCCCAGATAAAGAGCCTGGCCCTGACGGGCTCAATCCCGCTTTCTTTCAGAATTTTTGGTCTACTATTGGTATGGATATGTTCTTGGCTGCTAAAGAGTGGCTGAATTCGTGTTCTTTTCTAGACAAACTAAATGACACATTGATTGCCCTTATTCGCAAAAAGTAGAATCCTAAGACTATGAAGGATTTTCGTCCCATTTCTCTTTGCAATGTTGCCTATAAAATAGTTGCTAAAGTTCTAGCTAATAGACTCCATAGTGTTCTTCCTAGTATAATCTCAGAGGAACAGTTAGCTTTTTTCTCAGGCCGATCTATTCTTGACAATGTGATGGTTACTTTTGAAGTGATTCATGGTATGCATTGTAAGACCTCGGGAAAAAATGGTACAGTTGCCTTCAAGATAGACATTAGCAAAGCATATGATCGTATTCTTTGGTCGTATCTTCATGACATTCTTCTCCAGTTCGGTTTTGATGATAAATGGGTGAGATGGATCATGTTGTGTGTTACCTCTGTACGTTATCACGTTCTGGTCAATGGCAGTGAAGTTGGTCCCATCATTCCTACCCGTGGCCTTCGACAAGGATGCCCTCTTTCTCCTCTTCTTTTCATTCTCTGTGCTGAAGGTTTATCCTCTTTGATTAAAAAGGTGGAGCACCAGGGTCTTTTACATGATTTTTGGGTGTGTCATGGGGCTCCAAGTATTTCCCACTTGCTTTTTGCGGATGACAGCCTTTTTTTCTTCAAGGCGTCGATTGCTGAATGTCGAGTCATGCTTGATATTCTTCATTCCTATGAGCATATTTCTGGTCAAGCGAAAAATTTGAACAAGTCTGGAATTCTTTTTAGCTCTAATGTTTCAACCTCCTTGCAGGATAGTATTATGGCTGCGTTACAAGTTTATTC
The DNA here is from genome assembly GCA_949634005.1 of Mallotus japonicus. Classification (NCBI taxonomy): domain Eukaryota; kingdom Viridiplantae; phylum Streptophyta; class Magnoliopsida; order Malpighiales; family Euphorbiaceae; genus Mallotus; species Mallotus japonicus. The sequence continues at coordinate 4,440 of CATIWK010549551.1, forward strand.
TCCCTTGAATACAGGTCGTTATCTTAGCCTTCCATCCTTCATTGGTAGGAATAAAAGGGCCATTTTCATCTTTCTTCATCAAAAAGCTTTGGCATCGTCTAAGTGGTTGGCAAGCTAAGTTACTTTCTTATGCTAGAAAAGAGGTGCTTTTAAAATCCATTGCTCAAGCCATCCCTTCGTTTTGTATGAGTACTTTCTTGTTGCCCATTTCTTTGTGTGAGGAGCTCCAAAGGATGATGAATTCGTTTTGGTGGGGATCGAATGGAAACAGTAAAAAATGAATCCATTGGTTATCTTGGGATAGGCTTTGTGCTAGAAAAGAATTTGGTGGTCTTGGGTTTCGTCAACTACAGTGTTTTAATCTTACTATGGTTGCTAAACAAGGATGGCACTTGCCTTCCAATCCTACAGCTCTGTCTAGTCGTATTATCAAAGCTAGATATTATCCACATGGGGATCTTCTCTCTTCTAACCTAGGTGCTAATCCTAGTCTGGTTTGGAGGAGTATTTGGAAAGCTAGATTAATTCTTGAGGTTGGCAGTAGGTGGCAAATTGGGAATGACTTAATGATTAATGCTTGGCGTGATCCTTAGCTTAAAAATGAAAATGCCTTTAAGCCTGTTTCTCCTCTTAACGAAAATCTTAGTGATCTTGTGGTTAATGATTTGAAAATTCCAGGCTTAGATGAATGGGACATTGAACTTCTTTACGAATTATTTATTCCAGAAGATGTGGAATTAATTCTGGCTCTTCCGGCTGGACAGGCTACTGCTGATGATTGTCTAATTTGGCATTTCGAAAAGAATGGCATTTACTCGGTTAGATCTGGCTACTGCATTGATTATAATCATATGTTTGATATGCAGACTTCTCAGGTTTCTTGGTTTTGTATTTGGTCATTCAATATTCCGCTGAAAGTCAAATCTTTTATATAGAGACTTTGTTACAACATTCTTCCAACTAGAGCTCGTCTATGTTCTAAAGGTTTGGTTATTGATAATTCTGTTTTGTGTGACTCGTATGGTGAGCATCTCCAGCATCTCTTCTTACATTGTCCTCTTGTTTCTCAAAGTTAGAATGCTGCTGGAATCGATCTAGTTGGTCTACATTTAGTTAATTTTAACGATTGGATAAAAGCTATGTTTCAGTCTGGTGACACCCATAATAAGGAGAGGATTTGCATAGTGTTGTGGTCGGTTTGGGCTCAGAGAAACAGTAAGCTTTGGAATGGAGGTAACCAGCACCCTTCCGTCTGTGTAAGGTCTGCATTGCATTTTTTATTTGAGTTTCAAAATGCAGGACAGTTCCCTCAAGCTGTCAGTGATCCCTAGGTGTGTCGTTCAAACTTGCATTGGCAACATCCTCCATCTGGTTCTGTTAAATTAAATATCGATGCATCCATTAACCTTCATGATTCTGTTGTTAGCTTTGGTTTGGTTGTGCGTAATTCTGTGGGTATGTTCTTAATGGGTAAAAGTATCTAGTTTATTGGTAGAATTCATGCTCTACTAGCAGAAGCTCTCTGTTTAAAGGAAGCTCTCAGTTGGGTGAAATCTCATCAATTGAGGAAGGTTATTATTGAAAGTGATGCGAAAGGAGTAGTTGATAGTTTTCATGCTCAGGAACTGAATATGTCTGAGTTTGGTTCTATAATCCAGAGTTGTAAACTTTTGTCTACTCAGTGTCAAGATGTTTCTATTATTTTTGCTCCAAGAAGTGCTAATGTGGTAGCACATGATCTTGCTCATAATGTTATGAGATTTTCTAGCACTCAATTTTGGCAATATTCTCCTAATTATTTAACCCAAAGTTTGGCTTCGAATGTTATTCCTTGCTATTAATTATATTTTTCCTCCTTTTCAAAAAAAAAAAAAAAAGTGCATGATAGTATCATTTTAGTTTTAAGAAAAAATTAGTAATATTACCCAAACACCGACTATTCTTTTGAACCTCTTCATGTTCAGCTCCGGCAAAAAAGAAAACAAAAGGGAAAGTTCAAGAATCTAAAAAAAATGAGAAGCAAATTAATGAAATAAATAGGCATGAGTTCCACATCATGATGTGGCCTGAGAATCAATCTAAGAGTTGCACATGCGAACTTCTTCATAAGTTGAATTCAAAGCTTTAGCTTCTTGGCTTTGTGGAGGTAGAGGATCAATTTGATGAAATTTTGATAAAGAGGAAAATATGGTATATTTCTAAAAGGTAACATGCTATGAGATACGTAGTCGATTAGAGATAAGATCCCAACAGCGGTATTGTAGACGCCCGGTTTGATCGGCCCGCGATAGGGGGCAAACTGTAAATGCTCGGTTTGGTCGGCCTGCACTAAATCCCAATGATAAGCATGCGAGAGAAAAGCCCAAAAATTTCTTGAAAGTGGACTTAAGAGCCTAAAACCCAAATCCAAGCCTAAACCTATCTAGAACGGGCTAATTTGCCTCGGCCGTTAGGCCCAATGCAGGGCCGGGCCAGAGAGGCGACGTCTCTGTACAGAGGCAATCGCCTCTATGGCAGATATATATAAGGCGATTGCCTCATCGCAGAGGTGCCGCCTTTGCAATAACTATTTACGTCTGCATTAAATGCAGAAGTGACCATAGCAGCCAACTTGGTGGGCCCACCTCCCACTAAACTTAGTATATTTCATGAAGAAGGGGATTTTTGGGGAGGAGAAAAAGGCTAGAAAAGGTAATGATGAGGGTAGGAAGCATAAGGGGATGAGTGAGGCTTAAGATAAAAAAGAAAAAAAAAAGAGAGAGAAGGAGGTAGCAACAAGGAGCAAGAAAAAAAAGGAGTCTTGTAGGAGAAAAAAAGAGAGAGCTCTGAAGGAGGAAAAAAAAAAGAGACATCCTTGGGTAAGAAAAGGGGGATTCAAACTTGAAAAGGGCACTTTTCTTGAAGGAAGAAGGTGAAGATCTTGCATTCAAATGAAGTTTGACATCCATATTCATCTATGAGGGCCAGCTACTTTTTGGAAAAGCTCATATTTCAGTAAAGATACTTACTTTCTTTCTAATATTAGAGTTGTAAACTTGCTTAATTTTTAGTTTACTCACTTGCTTGATATATTTTGTGTCTATTGCTTATGTTATGCCATATTCTTAATGTGATTCATTGAGGTTTTAGGTGTAGTTGTAAGTTTTGTTCATATATACCAGTTGTTGCTTACTTGAAAATGAAATTTATTGCTATTGTGAGAGTCCCTCATGCCTGTTGATCGGGTGATGCCTCTTCTATTACTATGAGGCGATCGCCTCATCCCTGAGGCGATCGCCACTCCGACAGAGTCTTGCATGACTTTGTCTTGATATTTTGTGTAAATAATGCATGGTTTTAATTTTTGTAAACTCCCATATTCTTGTGTTTGTAGTTTTCTACACATGGCTATTTTTGTTCTTTTATTTAGGTCAATATCCAAGTATTTTCAATCTCCATCCGTATCGACTTGAATTGTAAATTGACTTGATGGTTTCTTTTGTAGGGTTTTATATGTTTCGGGAACAAATATTTTGTCACGTGCAGGATTCTTAAATTGATTCTCCATAATCATCGGGAATTTATCCTCTAATGACTAGTTTATTTCCTGTTTACCTTTGGTTTATTTTTGGTATATTTCCTATATATTTTACTTCTTATTTATTTAAGCAAAGCATTGTAATCCTTAATCCCGTCCCTCATTTGATTTAAGTGTATTTTGTAAGCTAATGTTTTGATGAATGTCGGGACTAAATGTATAAAATTGAATTAATGTGCAAACTTGGACTTAAATATGAAACTTGATGATTGTTTGAAGGCAATTATAATTTGCATGTTAATAAAGAAATAATTGAATAATTAAAGGTAATAAAACACAAAATATAAGCGGAGGCCGATTGCAAGGTCGGGTGGGCATTCAAACGCCCATACCTAGTTTCCAAACCCGTTCTCTGATGATGGCTTCTAAGAACCTTTGTGGAATCCAATTGCCATACAAGTGTGTCCCGGATTTTATTCGGGTGGCGACTCCATCTCTGATTAGACCTATTTCGTATTTCCTAGTAGGCCCTAAGCCCACACAGTGCCGTGGTCGTCAATACTTGGGCGCGCTCTAAACCCTGCCGCCTACAGGTATCCTTTGTGTTCAATACCATAACCAAGAAAACAACATAAGCAAGCCTGAGACTCTAACTTTGAATGTTCATGAGGATTTAATAAGACAAAAAATGCACATCCAAAAGGTTTGAACATTGAATAGTCTGGAACTTTACCATATAACAGCTTAAAAATAGTCAAATTATTAAGAACATGAGTTGGAACATAGTTAACAGTATAAACTATAGTTAAAGCAACTTCTCAAAATTTTTAGGAAATGAAGCAGAGATAAGGATGGCACGACAGTATAAAGAATGTGACGATATTTACGTTCAACCCTTCCATTTTGCTAAGATGTATGAGGACAAGAATGTTGAACAACATTTCATCATTATTGAGAAAGAAATTGAAGAAAAAAGAATTCTTATACTCTATGACATTATCAGTATGAAGTAATTTTAAGTAATTTTATGGTATGAGAGAATTATGTTTTGATCATATTAGCAAATTTAACATATATTTGAGGAAGTTCAGATCTTTATTCCAAAAAATATTTTCAAGTAAATCGAGAATAATCATCTATACATAAAACAAAATACCGATAGCCATCAACATATGAAAGAGGAAAAGGACCCCAAATATTAGAGTGAATAAGCCCAAAAGGAACGTCTAAAATAAAATTACTATTATTGAAAGATAAAGCTAGTTATTTTGTAAGTTGATAGTTTAAGCAATCAAAAAACTAAAATTTTATAGATCCTAACAAACCACAAGACACTAAAGGATGAAGTTTACTAACTGAAACATGACCTAAACCTAGATGCCATTGGTATAAAGGAGATACAATTATTGTTGTAGCAGACACAAGTTTATGGGGAAGACAAACAGACATAAGCTCAAACAATCTTCCCACCTTGCGACCTCTCCTAAGATCGTTTGACCCGTTTGCAGATCCAGTACCTAACAATAAGAAGTAAAGAACATTATGTCAAGACCTAAGTCATATAATTATCCAACCAAGTTAAGATTTAAAGCTAGATTATGAAGAAAGTATGTATTAAGTAGATCAAGATTAGAAGTAGTTGTATGGCCAATAGGAGTGATGGACATTTTTGTGTCATTTGTAGTATGGATAGGTAGAAGAGAGAAGATTGATGTTTTAGTTAACAAATTAGAGAGATTTGAGGTCATATGATTGCAACAGGCAGAGTTGAAAAGCTAAAGAGATTTAATTGGGGGTGACAGATAAGGCAGTAAAGGAAGGAGAACTGGAGGAGAGAACCTGTTTTAGAATAGTTTCAAATTCACTTACAATAATGGTAGTAGATCTATCAAAGGCAGCAAAAATAGTTTAAAAGATCCAGATTGATAAGAACTCTTAGACTTAGATTATTCACCCTTTAGTTTTGGTAGGCGGGTAGGACACTTTTCAATAATATGTCCATGTTGATGATAATATATGCATTCAACAGTGGGACAATCGAAAAATTATGACTAGTTTTGCAATAATTCTTACATAAATTTTGGTCCTAATTTTTGGTAGTGTCTCTTAAACTGTGTAGTTGCAAGAGCAGCATCAATTTGTGAAGACCTATCAAAGCCAAGAAGTGTCTCTTCAAAGATGATCTCTTAAACAGTAGTGTCTAAAGTGGGAGGAGGATGACAATGCAATAATGAAGTCTTTACTGCTTCATATTCTGAGCAAAAAGCCATGAGAATCTGAATGAGATGGAGATGATCTTCACTAATTTTAACTTGAGCTAATTAATTCCAAATATGTTGTACTTGGGCAAGAAAATCATTCATTGATTGCCCTAGTTCTTGTTTGAGATTATGTAGAGTGGTCTACAATTAGTAATAGTGAGCAAGTCCAGTGGCTTTGAATCCATTAGCTAAAAAATCCCATACTTCCTTAGCAGTGTCAAAATCAACATATTGAATATGAATGGAGGGAATAGGGGGTTTTACGAAACCAAGTGATAATTTAGTGATTTGTCCTATCCCAATCTTCAAATCGTTTAGCAAACTTAGCACCATGTTCATCTTTTTCTTGCACTGATTTAATAATATTTCCAGTAACTACATGCCATAGTTTATGCCCAATTAAGACATTTTTCATACTTTGGACCCAAAGATTATAGTTTGATTCGGAAAATAGTGGTAGTTGGTTTGGAGACATCAATTTTCTCCATGACAAAATTATTTGAAATAGATCCAGAAGCGAGTTTGACAAGAACAAGAAAATTAGAAACAAATGAAGCAAAAGGTATTGCTTTTCGACCAAAAAACAAAAGAACTTAGGCGAAACCAATCTCTGATACTATATTATGAACATATAATATATTATTGAATTGTGTGTAGTGTACATTATAAAAGGGTATATTTATAGTGTACAAAAGTAGAGGTAAAAGAGGAAAGAAACTTTACAATAAGAAGTAACGTCTACAATAATAAAAAAAAAATCTATATAATAAGAAGAAATTAAGGAATAATGAAAAGTGAAGATTAAAATAAGAACATTATCACAATTCCTATAATCATGTTAATACACGAATTGGGTATCAAGGTAAAATGAGAAAGTTTTAGGTGCTAATAATGGTGTCTAGTGAAAGCTTAAGGAGAGTAAAAATTTATATAGTTTAAGCTTTGATTAAAGGTAAGGAAAAATAAGATTATGCAAAGTTACTGAGTTTAATTGTGTTAAAAATATCTTAATTTGTTTATTTATTTACTTTTTTAATACTCAAAAGTTTTTAAAAATATATATATACATATACACATGTGGTATTAGAGGTAATTTTTTTGAGGTTTTGTGTGTTTTTTTATTAATTTTTATCAAAACACAAATTGTTGCTAAAAATAATACAATTTATCAACAAATTATGATATTTTTATCAAATTTTAAAATTACGTGAAGTTTGTAAAAACATTCTCTGTTCTTTTATATTGAGCCACCAAAAAAAAAAAAAAAAACTGGAAGAAGGTTGAGGGAAGATACATATATAGACTTCTACTGACCAAGTAAAACCAAACGTTTTTCCATCCTTTTTTTTCTCTTTCTTTAATTTGACCAACATTTGGAACAATGATCATATCTTCAATAGAAACAAGCACAAAAATATAGAAAAAAAATTGGTCAATAAGAGTGCACTTGAAACTCACATACAAGAACAAGAAAAAAAAATTAATTAGACGTTTCTTGGAATTGTATAAAATTGGAATTAAATAATGAAATATAGTTAATACATTGCAAGGAATGCTGCTTTTAAATTGCCGTACAATGTTGACTTATTTAGCAAACAGCACTCTGCTTGCCATATTCAAAATATACATGCATAGTTACATTGCACTTGAGAAGTTGTTTTCTTCACAGTCCATTGTTTTGTTCTTTTATGATGGAAGCCATTTTTGTCCAAAGAAATAAAGAAACGAACTTCCATAATTTTATAAGTTTAGCAGATGAAGGCTGTCTTTTGGTCCTCCAATCAGTGACACAACTGTGCCTGCAATGTGCTTTGCACTGAGACCTGCCTCTTCAATCTGGTCTGTTTGAGATCCATGGTCAATATACCTATCAGGAAGCATCATTGGTCTCCACTGTAACATAGACATGTTCAATTTAATCACATTAGTAACTTATAATTGAAATTTAATACAATTTCATTAGTTGATGGCTGTGAATGTTAATAATAATGAGAAATTTACCTTAAGATTTCCGTCTAGCAATCCGTTCAAGCACAAGAAATGAGCAACATGAGAACCAAATCCTCCGATGGATCCTTCTTCCACAGTGATGAGTATCTCATGCTCTTTAGCTAGCTGTCTGATCAATTGCCCATCAAGAGGCTTGCAGAATCTTGCATCAGCAACTGTTGCTGAGATGTTAAATTTCTTGAGAAGATCAGTTGCTGCTAGGCAACTCTGTACCATTGTTCCATAACCCAGAATTGCAACTCTGCTTCCTTCTCTTAGTATTCTTCCCTTACCAATCTGTAACATCCAAATTTATTAATAAGCAAATCATGTAGGCAGAGGCATGGTGATGAGAAAATATCTGTTTTTTTTCTTAAATTGTTATTTTGTTTTCAATCAAGTACCTCTAGAGGAGTGCCTTTGTTGTTTTGTGGGAGCACAGTACCAATGCCATTTCCTCTTGGGTACCTAAAGCAGCTAGGCCTATCATCAATGGCTGCAGCTGTGGCCACCATGTGCATAAGTTCAGTCTCATCTGAAGGGGCCATCACTACCATGTTAGGTAAACAAGCCATGTAAGTAACATCAAAGGCTCCACAGTGAGTAGGACCATCTGCACCAACAAGACCAGCTCTGTCTATTGCGAATCTTACTGGCAACTTTTGTAGGTCGACATCATGAACCACCTGTGTTGATCACCATCAATAACAACTGTCAGAATTTTCATTAATGACCGGAAAATGATATGACAGTAAATCTAAAAGGTGGGTAGTTTTTAGTTTTACCTGATCATAACCTCTTTGTAGAAAGGACGAGTAAATAGCACAAAAAGGCTTAAGGCCTTCAGTAGCCAAACCAGCAGCAAAGGTAACAGCGTGTTGTTCTGCAATCCCAACATCAAAACACTTATCTGGAAATTGCTTCTGGAACAAATTAAGTCCTGTACCTCCTCCCATTGCTGCATGGATTGCTACAACTTTATCATCTTCTGCTGCTTCAGCAATCAAAGACTCAGCAAAGTATTGAGTGTAGGATTTGGTGTTTGATTTTGACTTCAATTGCTTCCCGGAAGTGGGGTCAAATTTGACAACACCTATAGAAAAAAAATAAAAAATAACAAAAACCCATCAATCTTGACTGCAAATTAAGTCAACATAAAAAAATAATTATGTGAAGGAAATTTCAATCTGAAAAAAAAAAAAAAACAAGTGTGTACCATGCATCTTATCAGCTGCTACTTCAGCTGGGGAATAGCCTTTGCCTTTCTCAGTGATAACATGGATAAGAACGGGTCCTGGAGCTGGCAATGACTTCACTTTCTTTAATATTGTTACAAGGTCTTCCACACTGTGGCCATCTACTGGACCAATATAGTATAGTCCAAGCTCTTCAAATAATGAAGCACCAGAACCAGCTGCCATTCCTCTTACATAGGTATCAACTTTAGCAGCAATTTCATGTGTTTGTCCTCCAATTTGCTTTGTTACGCCCTGTTTGATGTAAAAAAATTATTATTTTGTAGTACAGACAGTGCTTTGATTTGTATAATCTTCAACCCCACTTGAAATTACGTGTTTTTTATATATATATATATTTGGTTTAATAGGGAGTTCAAATGACCTAAGCATCCATGGACTATACAACAGGGACAACCTTCTTTTTTTAAATTAACAATGGAATAGGATACTCTTGTAGATGAGTTATCACTTGACTACTCCTTTACTGGCTAAGTGTAAAACACCCATAAGATTTATTGCTCAGTCAACCGTTGGATGTAATACTCTTAAGGTGTATGTAAGAATTTCCCATTAATTAATTAAATTCACTTTCAATTGTAAGAAAGCTACCTTTTGGCTAGAAACATGGAGGAATTTAAGACTAACCTTTGCAGCTTCACGGAGTTGACGAAGCTTTCGACTTGATTGTAACTTTGTTAAGGCTTTGCTTAAAGCACCAACTGGAGGTGCAGGGCCATCCACAGTAGCAGTAGGCAAAGAAACTTGCTTATTATCATTCAAGATAATAATAAGGTTAGAATCAAGGTATCCTGCGTTGTTCATAGCCTCATATGCTTGTCCTGCGGTCATGGCGCCATCTCCTATAACAGCAATTACATGATTGTTCTTCCCCACCAAATCTCTGCCAACAGCCATACCTAGGCCAGCTGAAATACTGGTGGAACTATGTCCAGCTCCAAAGGCATCATGTTCACTCTCATCCCTTTTTGGAAAACCTGCTAGCCCAAAAGTTTGTCTAATTGTATTCATTCTTGATCTCCTTCCTGTTAAAATCTTGTGTGGGTATGCCTGTAGATTTCCACATATTATGATCAAGATTAGATCAGTGTTTTGTTTTTTAATCTGACTTTGATATGGCACCATTTGAGTGAAATGAATTAATATCTTACCTGATGGCCAACATCCCAAATGATTTTATCATCAGGAGTGTTGAATACATGGTGGAGTGCCACCGATAGCTCTGCAACACCTAAACTTGAACTCAAGTGTCCTCCTGTCTTTGAAACTACATGAACTATCTCTTCTCTCAATTCATCAGCCAGTCTCTCAAGATCCTACAATTTAGATACAAGTTTATGAGAACAAAAGATTCATAAATCAAGTTGACAATCAGTTTTCAGGTAGTTTCTTAATCACCTGAATGGAAAGGTTGTTCATATGAATTGGGTAGTTGATGGTATCAAGAACTGGTGTAACTGGCTTAGTTCCTGAAAAGTTAAGTGATCTTTTCTCTTTTAATTGCTGCTCTCTCATAACCAGAGCATTCACATCATCATTTGCACTGTTGTCCAATGCAACGACAACTCCATTGAACTAAAAACACCAAACCAAAAAAGAAAAAAACACCTTCGATCATTACCTCATTTTAGAATTCAAAAAACATTGTAATATGAATAAATATACTTTAGCTGATAATATATATCCTTTCATATTTTTCGTGCACGATCAAGGAAAACTATATTCACCTTTCGCTTGCCAGCAGCGACATGGGTAGTGGGTTTACGAGTGATCAAAGAATGGTTATCCTGAGAGTTGATTGTGGAGAGGAAAGTTGATCTCAGAACTGAAGAAGCAGCCATGTTCAGGAATTGACTAAAAGAATCAAGAAACTAACAGAAAAATGCACTGTTAAAGAGATTAGTGAGCCAGGTGATGATCAAGAAGGGAAGCTGGCAAATGTGAAGAAGGGATAACCAGAAGGCAATTAGCAGCTTGAGAGGAGATGAGAGAGCCGCGAAGGTGTTTATATAGGAGATGCTAAGGACTTGTGTGTGAATATTCAGTCAACAAGAAACAACTGTTTTATATTACAAAAAATATTTTGCATATGATGTTTTTTATTTTATAATTTAGGCTCCTGAGTCTGAAAACACTTCTACCTACATACGGTCATACGTGTCAGTTGTCACCTTCTTTCATCTCGTTTTTTTTTTTCTGGGAAAAAAAAAAACATTTTTTTTTATTTTCTTTCATTTTCTTGCATTGCCCATCATGATGGGTCCAAGCTCCAACGTGTTATAGCAGAACATGACTAAAAAAGACTTCTAATGGGTAGGTGTTGATTTTATAGTTTTTTTTTTTAAAAAAAATTAACAGTCTACAAACGGTACTTTCTTTTTCTTCTTGTCTATAATAAATATATAATTTTTATTATTATTTTTTTAATTTTGGAACAGTTCTATCTATGAAACTTCCTGAAGTTTGTGATGTCTTAACAGTCTTATTTCTGCGTCTACAAAAATACACATTTCTCTTTATTCTTTTTTTTTTTTTGAACGAACATTTGTCTTTATTCTGACTGTGAGAAGTACGTACAAGTGTTCTAATTCTTTTGTATATCTCCCATCAAATTAAAGCATATTTTTTGTTTCAAAGAAAGTGATGCGTCATCTGATGTTAAATATCAAAATATCTAGCGAACTTAACTCTAACACACCAAATAAAATTTATTACAAAATTTGAGAGATTAGTATATGCAATTTAATGAAAGCCATTTTAATCATTTCATTCCTTGCTAAGAAATTATCAATTGATCATGTGGGTTTGAGTAATTAAGCAATGACTTTTTTTTTTTTAAAAAAAAAACGACTATCCAGAATTTACTAGATTTTGACTGATCCGATTCGATCCGGATAGGACCATAAGAGTGGTAATGATCTCATAAATGTTTTTATTTGTAAGAAATGAAAGTGTATATTTTTAAGATAAAAATGAAAGTAATTAAGCAATGACTTTTGTTACTCACAAATTTTTTTTTTTTATTTTTAGAGAAATGAAAGTGTATATTTTTTTGAAGAAATATATAAAAATGAAAGTATTAGATATATTAAACCCTAGAGTTGAAGTTTTAATTTTGTTTTTAAGATAAAAAGGACCGGTTAGTATGCATTTATCACGTAAAAGCCATGTATTATAAAGAAATAATATACGTACACTGATTATAGCTGTATTGATCTGAATTTAAAAAAAAAAAAAATAATAGAGTTGAACTGATTTGATATATAGGATAGACAAATTTTCATAAACTGGATAATTAAAAGAAATAATTTATAATTTTTCTTATCTAATGTTTTCGTATACATGAGCCATAAAGATTCTAACTAACCTAAAATTTAAGTTAGGTGGATCCACAAGAATGAAAAATTTTTTTTCAGTACATTTCTTTTCTGTACATAAAATTTGAATAAAAATATTATTTAAAAAAATCTAAACTCCTTACTTGAAGCAATAATTTTTCTTAACTTTAACCATGAATAGACTTGAGAAATAAATATTGAGATATTCTTTTTTCATTCCAATAATGCTGCGTTCAAATGCTTGAATAGAAGTAGACCAAAGACCTTATTTGTATTAAAATTTTCTGACTGCCGCCTCTGTATCAATATGCATGAATTTGAATCTGACGGATTCCCCATCATTGTTAATATGTTAATATATATACGGATTCCCCATCATTGTTAATATGTTAATATATATATATATATATATATATATATATTCAACAAGACTTTTTGAATTTATATTTTATAATTTACATGTTTATGAAGATATTTTATATTTATGTCAAGCAACTTATTTTTCCACCAGGAAAATATATTTATATTTATCATATTTGATGAATTTATAAGATGAAAGCCTATGAGAAGCAATATTAATTCATGTTAGCCTGTTGGACGCAAATCTTATTTTGAATTAAGTACATATAATTCCAAATTTGTTTAAAAAAATTTACTTAATTTTTTTTTTCATGAAAATTTAAGACGTAGAAAGACTCAACTAGTGAGTAAATTTTGGCGACTGAACTCATTTATATTATTTGGTTTAATTTCATTAATGAATTAAATTTGTTTTCCAATAAATTTAATTAAAATTTATTTGTCATTAATTTCATTTGTTTAGTTTAAATAAATATTTTATTAAAAATTATTTTAATTGAATTCTATATTTTATTATACTATGTTAATATAAATTTATAATTTAAATTAATATTTTATTTGGACAAAAATATTGTCTTAATCCTATGTTACATAATTAAATTAATAAAAATTCTAATTGAAAATATAATTTAAATTCGATGAAAGTTTATGATAAATGAAATTATTCTTATTTTTATTATCAAAATAAGATGCAGAAAATAAGAAATTGAGAAAACTTGGCAATATTATTCTTTATAAGTTTCCCAGAGAATGGATTTTAAAAATAATGCAAGCAGAGTGCACCCAGCAATAGTATGTACCAAAGGAATACAAATTTGCTCGTATATGTCCACTTGTATAGCAATTGAATTAAGTCGGCTGTAGGTTGAATAGTTGAATGGTATTACTTTATTAAATGTATTATATAGATTAAAGATTCAATTTTAGGTTGATGCAAATTATGTTATGTGTATATAAAGGAAATAATACCGTCTAATTTATTAATATTTAATTTTTCTGATTTTTTTAACAAAAATTATTTTTAAAATTAAATAAAAATTAATTTTATAAATTAATAAGAATAAAATTTTATATTTTATAATATGTTTGAAAGAAATGTACAGGGGACTGTCCCCTTTTCCTTTTAGTTAAAGGGATAGCTCAAACATTGTATGATAAATGTGTCCATTCCACACTCTACAATTATAAAATTAAAAGAGACATCCCTTTCCTTTTCTGTGAGCTCTCGTACTCTATAGCCCATAGTTGGACCCTCCCTCTAAATGTCTCAATGTAAAATTTTTATTGTATGAGAGTTTTATTTTTTTAGCAATTACTTCTATAATTATTTTTATATAAAAGAATTATTTGTATAAGATGTATAGTTTCAACTTTTATTATTGATTTATTAAATTAATTTTATTTAATTTTAAAAAATTATTATTTATTATATAGTCTATTAATATTTAAACCTCTAATTTTTTAATTAATAAAAATATTCTCATGTAAAATACCAAATTAGGAGAAGACTGTAAAGACCCATGTACAAGGGCATTTATATCATTTTTTTTTTCAGAAAATAAATATTATCAGCCACATATTGTAAATATTTTCCACGTAAAAAGCATACTTTGAGATGATATTGAACAACAAATATAGTTTCTTTACCCTTTTCTTGACTTTAATGTGGAATATATATAAAGCTGGACATGGGCCGGTTCAAGTATGTTTTTGTATAGATCAAAATAATGCAAACCGAAATCGGCGATACACTGAATCATAGCCACCCCTATATGCATTGTTAAAAAAAAAAAAAATTAGCATGTTCCTGCAAGTAGTTGATTAGTGATATCATTATTATTATTATTATTATTAGAGAAAATTACATTTACCTCCTTAAAGTTTGACCTAATTCCAACTCTCCTCCATCTTGTTTGAAAATCGAACATTTATATCCATCAGTTTTAATTCTGTCAACATTTAAGTCCCTCCGTTAAATTTTCCGTTAGTATATTAATAAATAGGACATTTTACTTCCTCTATTTTATACAAACTGAACATTTTACTCCCTATGTTTTGTAAAAACTAACACTTTAATCCTTTTTATTTTAATAAAATAAAAATTGTTGTTTTTTAATTTTCAAATTTAAAATCACAATTTTTTAAATTTTAAATGGTTACACATGTCCTTATCAATATATATTTCATTAATTTTACCTTCTTTTAAAATAATTCATTTTATATATTACTTTAGTTTTAGATAATACTAATTTTAAATGGAGCAAAAATTAATAAAA